>CM022949.1:82430853-82733744 GCA_012931725.1 Litsea cubeba | reverse complement strand
TATCTTATTATCCTTGAGCCCCAATTAATTATAATGATCATAGGTACCTTTCCAATTAACTCTTAATTAGAATGGGTGCGCACTTACCAATGATAAATCCATTAATTGGCACAAGAGGATATTAGAAATGGATTCCATCTTGACCATTGAATGTTCCCACAACTCTACTACCACTACCCAAATCACCGAGGTGTTGACTTATAGTCGGCCTCACTCATTGGTGACTCAAAGCAAATGAATAGATAGAAACTTGAGTTCATTAATGTTTCAGGATTGAGAGCCTATTGTTAGGGAATTATGAGAACATATCTTAAAGTAAAGATAGTGTTCATAAGGTGCTTCTTATGGTCCTTCAATACATCCAATGTACCAGCACTATGATCCAGAATCTTCCATTCTGATGATCAAGACAAATCACACAATCTCATAGTAATCAAAGTGCTGCAACCTTATCAGATGAAATGTCCAGTCTCATCATTGGTTGTGAAGATATTCAAAGTATAAGATTTGCCATACATATCTCCCATATGTAGATCTCATCCATACACATGTGTTACAACTAAAATACTTATGGACCACGGTTCATCTCATGAACTACCATGTCATTCGTATTGGTTATGTGCAAGTATATAATAAAACACCATTCATCTCATGAAAGGAAAACATGAATATATATTGATAAATAAAAAAATTAATCAATTTATTATATCATATACTGATGGATTCCATAAAACTAACAGTTTTTAAATTGGTTTACACTTTTTAGATTGTCTATGTTCATGTTCATGAATTGATGGACCGCGCATTCCTTGCTTGGTTCTACCGAGGTCGGCGGACGTGGGAGTCCGTTGGGTCCGACCCTTTCGTAATCGGGGGGCAGGAGCAGGTATCAACATTTTTTTTTGTGTGGGTGTGCCAGATTTTCTATTTTACTTAGAATTGTAAGTGGTGATCCGGAGATCGACCTTCGCAAGTAAAAAGGAAATCAACTTCTTTCAAGTTTTCCATTGCACATATATTTAAGAAAAGTGACATTTTCTTGATTTTCCGTGAAAGGCGATTTTTTTTGGCATTTATAGCTGATTTTGGCATTTATAACCGATTTTGGCGTTTATAGCTGATTTTAGCGTTTATAGCCGATTTACAATTCTTATCAATAATGAAAGACAATAGTTGTGATTTTTGTCTCTTTTGAAAAAATACAAACTACAATGAAAAGCAAGAAAAGGAGGATCTAACTTCTCAGGAGATTGTGGGGGACTCATTCAGATTGACGGTCACAAGCCATATATGGACTTCGCCATCATCCATGCAGATGAGAACAGATGATGCTTTTGATTCGCTTGGCTTGGCTATAACCTCAGATTTTTAGAGGACAAAGACCAAATGGAGGTCCTATGTCCAATAAAAAAGCTAAGTAGACAGGCTGAAAACCAAGTCTAAGCCATTGGAGGCAGAAGGAGAATGCAAGGTTGACCTTGGGGGGGTACCCCTAAGGGACTTTTGTCACCTTGTAGCAGTGGCCCGTGCAGAACTTCAGCAGAGTTTTCTCTCTTTCTTTCTCTGGATTTTCTGTGCTTTTTTCTAATTTGGGATCTATTTGATTTTTCCGATCTGGATTTCTTTGGAGTGTTCTCCTATTTATAGGCTCTTGGTAGCCATTTAGGAGAGTTTATGGGCTTTAATTATCATTAAGCCGCATAATGGGAGGAGTTACAAGTTTTAATTCATTTACTTTGTAACTCCTTTTTCTTTGCTTCTGATTGGCCGGTGGAGATTGAGGGCATTTAATCACCTTTAATCGCCATGATGGGAGGAGTTTCATTTGGCGATGGGAGGAGTTTCATTGGTTAAATGCCATGAATCAATTGACTTGTAACTCTCAGATGTTTGCTTCTGATTGGGCGGTCCAAAGAAATGAATTAATGACTGTAATAAAGCTAGTCAATTAATCGCATTAAGTGGTCGCCGAGCAGTTGAAGAGTCGCGGGCCGTGTCGCGTCTTTTGGGATTTTTTTGGCGATGATAATCGATGGATCTTCATATAGATCGACATCGGATGATCATGTAATTTCAGGTATTGGTTGCTAACAACGGGTCGGTGCCATCTGTCCTGTCGATTTCTCGATCGGTCGGGTAGAAAGCACACTTTTTTGGTGACTGGTTGGCGATCAATGTTGATTTTGGTACTCTTGATGACTGACCCGTGATTTTGACGGATGTCAAAGGATTTAGCACCTCAAAAGTATGAATTTTGGAAAATCCAAGGAGTCGGAGGCCAACCCGGCGATTTCGGGCTCCATGGTCACAGGCAACCCTAGGCCAGGGTCGCAGACCCTGGGGGGAATTTCCCCCATTTTGTTCCGTTTTACAGCCGTTTTTGATGTTTTTCGATTCTTTTTCTTCTGTATTTCTTCTTGAAATTTTTGATCATTTATTGGCCTGATTTCCTTGTAGAAAAACTTGATGAGAATCCTTGCATTCTGGATTGCAAAGTTTCCAATTTTCCGAGAAAGCCGAAGACTTTGTCGCGCAGAGCTGCCGATTTTCCGTCAGAAGCTGAAACTAGGACAAACAATGTCGGAATGACCTGAAATTTGAGGTGAAGTCTCCTGAGCAATAAATAAGACCAACCATAGGCTTTTATTTGAGTTTTGAAGCCGTTTGGGGTCCTATCGCCAGTAGACTTGTTTTTGTCGTGATGAAGTTATCGCGGCTTGATGTGCGGTCAACCGATGTCCGATTGACTTAAAATTTGACAGGGGACCTATTGGAGTCTTTTTAAGATGATCCATAGGCTCTGTCTTGGAAACCATGGTCCCGGGGAGTTTCGCCTCCGAGAGGCCTGATTTGGCTTCCGAGCGTCAAAGTATGGTCAAATGTTGTCGAAATGACCTGAAATTTGATATGTAGCCCTTTGTAAGCATTTTGAAGCCGTCCATGTGCTCTTTTTGATGAGTGATGGCCTCGGTGGTTCTCGCCGATGAGAGGCTTGATTTAGCTGTTTGAGGGTTGATGGAGGGTCAAATGTTGTCGGTTTGACTTGGAACTTGACGTGGAGTCTTTTGGATGTATTTTGAGACCATCCATAGACTCTGATCGAAGATTTGGTGTCTCCGATGCTTTCGCCGCCGGGAGCTCCTTTTCAGCTGTCGGAGGAGCGAAGTTAGGCCAAATGATTTTGAAATGGCTCGAAACTTCTTGTGTACTCCTCTTTTGACTGTCTTGAAGGATCTTGCAGTTTTTGTTTGATTCTGACAAGATTTAATTTTTTGGAAGTAGCATTGCCTATTTATGGCAGGCTGCGACTTCATGGAGCTTTTTGGATCTTGAAGAGGCAAGGTGACATTTTTTGTGTCAACATGAATTGGACATGGTCCCCTCATTTCTATTCACTTTTCATCATTTTCTTTTTTCCCAAAAAGAAGTTTTCAACCCAAGTGGATCCTACTTTTGTAAGGAGTGTGGTTGTCGATCAAAGATAGCTTTGGGAGTGGGCCATGGATTAGGCTTGGTCAAGTTCTGTGGCGCAGATCCTCAAGTTCTCCCATCTACTTTCCTTTTCCTTTCTTTTCCTTTTTTTTTTCTTTTGTGTTTTCTGTCTTCCCTTCTTTTTTCCTTTTTTTTTTTTTAAAGAAGGGAGCTGGATGGATCTCCATAAAAATTGGGGGGATGTTCGTTTCAGCTGGGGGATAAAGATTCTAGCTTTTGATTTCATTGTAAATGGCTGTGTTTAAGTGAAAAGTCTAAGCCAAGTCCAATTTGGGCAAGAATGGGCACAACTGGGGATTTTGTACAACTTGTTAAGATTAATGGAATTAATGGATGTGGTAATGTTGGTTGAGTGTCTTAGTAAATTTAGAATCAGTTTTGGTGATTTTTAGATGTGTTTCTTTTATCTTTTGTGGATTTAAGGGGGCAGTTTTGATTCTTTCTTCTTCTTTTTTTGTCTTGTTTTTTTGTGTGTGTTTATATATGATGTGTGGTGCTAAATGAGTGATGTATTATAGACGTGGGCATGGTGTAATAGAGTGAAGCATGGTGGTAAAGGTTGGGGAGTGGACTGATAACGTGGTGAAGTGGAGTACGGGATGAAGTGATGTGTAAAGAAATGGTAAAGTTCTATTTCCTATAAATGATGTATGCATGCAAGCCATTGAAAATTGAACTTAAGTTTTTTTTTTTTTTTTTTAGTTGAATTAAATATGTGTGTTTTATTATCATTTCTTGCTGATTGTGTTTATGAGGTGTACGTGTTTTAACTTTGTCTTTTAGTTTAGTTGTGGATTAATTGAAATTTTAAAATTGGTTTTGTTTAGTTTTAATTTGCTTTAGTTGGTTTCATTTTATTAGCTTGGTTTTAAATGTTGATTTAGGTTTAATTTAATTTGTTTAGTTTATTATTTTGACTTTTATGCTTTAACTCGTTTTAAGTATGTCTTGGTTTGTTTTAATTTATTTTAGTCTCATTTTGTTGTTTATGTTTTAGGTTGCTGAGTCGGTGTTTTTCTTTTTTAATGTGGTTTTAGTTAGTTGGTTCGTTTTTTTTTGTTTATTCATTGCTTTTTTTTTAGTCGGGTTTTTCTTTTCTTTTTTTAGTTTATCATTGGTGAGTTGGTTTTTATTATATTTTTTTTGTTGAGCCTATTTGTTTTTAAATTAAGCTCATTATTATTGGTTGGTTGGTGGATTTTATGGATTGTTAATCTGTTGTTTTTGCAGAGAAAATCAAAAAGAGGTGGCTGGTGTTCTACGACAACCTCGATTGATTTCGGCATGGAGAGGCAAGGAGGAGCGCAACAAAGCTATTATTTCATCTTGAATGAGCTGAGGAACCACGAGATATGCATCCTTTTTCTCTGCTTCGCTGGTTAATTTTTTTCTTTTAGGTTTAAGTTTAACTTAATTTTAATTTTAAGTATTTTAGTTTTAAGTTCAAGTTTGGTTTTAATTTTTAATTTGAGTTCGGTTTTAGTTCTTCATTTAGTGAGTTGATTTCTTTTATGGAATTCAATTTGGTAGGTCATTTGGCGCCCTGATCAAGATGGCTCAAATGACGAGTTGATTGCGGTGCAGGAGGACATTATTTATTTGAGAGAATATATGACTCCACACACTACAGACTGTCGTTAACATGGCCGCGTGACAGCTAGGACATTATAAGGTCAATCTGGTTGATGAGGCTATCATGAGTTGATTGTATCTAGGATGGATCCCTTAAAGATTTAAGCGCGAATTCGGAGTATTGAGGAATTACGTGAGATGTTGGAGGGATTTTCCATACCGGTACATACTCTCGGAGTCATACTCTTGCGAGGCCTCTTATTCTATTGAGAATTGTGTAGAGACGATCGAGGCCCTATATTGTTTTTGTAGTAGTTATGATTGGTATTTGTTATCTATTGATGTTGATTATTAGTTGTTGATCATTAGTGTTACATTTATGATGGATGGGTGTTTTCTTTAGGTCCATTCTTTCACTCTGATGTATGTATATTATGAAGTATATGATGTGTGCAAGTGAACGTAGCATCTATGATGTGAGTGCATGCTTTGTGGTGGTTTTGATATTGGTTGACTTAGAAGTGCCTTTGTTGTGTGTATGATAATGGGATGAGGCTTCTGATGGGTATCGGGGATTTAAATGAAGTGTTTTTCTCCTCACAGGCGACAAGTTTGTACCCAGATGATTTTTCAGGGTCTAAAAAAATAAGGGAGACTTTGGCGAAATCTCTTTATTTTCTTGAAATTCGTGTCTAGGCATAGGAATCTCATTAAGGGAGCATTAGTAGCTCAGGATATATAAAGTGAGGTTTCATATAATAGTAGATCAAATAATCACATTCTCATATTATCTCAAACATAGTAAGCAACATAGAACTAGGGTTCTTAGGGGGTGTTTGGATAAGTGCATAATATAATATCAACAAGTTTAAATATTGTAAGATTTCATTATCATGGAATAAAATAGTGTCATATTATTATATTGTGTCACTTATGGTGTTTGGCAATCTTCACAGATTTTAATATACCTTTGAAGCGTTTGACAATTTATAAAAAACTCGCAAGATGATGTACCAAATAAGAAATGAAGAGAATATAATCAATTAACCCAATATAGGACCCACTAATTAGTAATCACATGTGTTAATAATCATGGTAGGACCCATCTATAGGAAAAAGAAATACAAGATTAAATTAAATCATGAGATAAATCATGAGATCCAAGCAATGTTGTTTAATTAAGGTGGGTCCACCTAACGTTGGTAGCTATACTATATACATCTAATGGTGATTATCACAAATGGCCATATCGAGCTTTTTTATGAGAAACCATTGTGGGACCCATTTGATGTTGTGGTCATATTAACGGTAGGAGAGCTATCAAATAGTGGGACCCATTTAATGATGGCAAACTGATAATTACAATCACACAATTCAATCTTGGTAATCATGAGATCTAGCTGATTTTGATAGTATGGGACCCACCTAATTGTTGGTAATCACAATGAAAGCCCCGTGCGTGACATTTGTAGGACCCACCTAATATTGATAATTAACAAGGGTTATGTAGTCGTGATATGTCTATAGGACCGCACATTAAATTTGTAAGCACTGTGGGGCCAATCTAATGGTGGGACCCATAAATGTTAAAACTTATAGTGGGCCATCATAATTAATGGTTGCTCATGATCTATCATATCGTTTTTACTCAAACTCTCCATTTGTAGTTAAAAAATATTTTTTAAATATTATTTTATACAGCGTATCCTTGAATAATGTAATATGAAGGATTTTGAAAGAAAGTGGGATATTATAAGATACTTTCTAAGTTATCCAAACACATCCCTTTTAGGTTAGTAGATTACATTCTAAACTAATAGATAATATAACAAAATATCTTAAAATATCTTGTTTCCAAACACCCCGTTAGAAAACAGGGAGTGCCCGAGTGCGTGAAAGCATGTGACCTAGATAATTCTATGTCTTGAGGCATTTACAATATCAGCTATAGATGCATGGTTTAAAATCTCGGTATCGGTCTTATCGGCCGGGCCGAAAAACCGATACGTCGCGGATATCGTCGCGGATATCGGTCCGTCGCGGTCGTCGCGGTGTGAATTTTTTTTTAATCCAAAAAAATTCGCAAAAATATCCAAAAAATCCAGAATATTAGAAAATGCTGGAAAACAATATTTTTTTTTAATTAGTAACAACTATAAATCAAAATCTCGGTCACCTTAAGTTATGAGTCCTGTCTGTGTCGCTGTTCGCTTTATTCTCTAATATTTCACATAATGCAACCATTATTGATGCTCATGATCAATTTATTAGTGTAAAATATAAGAAAATAAAGATAAGTAGATAACAAACATATCAATCATCATTTAATACTAACTCAATCATCAAATAAGTTGTGAAATTCATGACCATGAAGATAACATATTAAAATCTGAAATATGATAGTGAGATAGATAAATCATAAAGCACTTGAGCATCAAAAGGTTCATGGTTTACCTGAAATTAGAGGGGACTAGAGAGTAGAAATTAGAGAGAGATTGATGAGTATGAGTGTATGATAGTTGATAGATTGATAGCCTAATACCAAGTGGAGTGTCGCCCAGGCTCAATATCATCATCATCATTTCTTCGGTTTTGGTTAAAAAGATATGCTCCATACTGTTGTGCAGCACTACCATACCCATGACCATATTCAGATTGTTGTTGATAAGATGATGAACTATCTTGATCCCCTGTAGATTGTTCTTGGTAATTGTGCACAAATGGTATGTAAAAGCCATGAGGGGTATATAAAGGTCGTTGGGGATCATGTGGTGGTGGGGGAAGCCTCCCTTGCTCAATTAATATCTGTTCGATAGACATTATCGGTGTTGGTGAAGGGGGTACCCAATTAGGGTCATATGAATAATTCATATGCTGTCCATACATGGCACCCTGTTGGCCAACATAACCCCCTTGATGACCATGAGTACCTTCCCCCACTCCTTGCCCAGCAGCGTCACCACTACTCCCTGTCTGTCCAACATGTCTGACATAGCCACGGCGAGGATCTAACTCGGTAGCTGCAGGAAAATGCTCAACTGTCTCATAAGTGACATGCTCATCATCTCTATAATGACCCTCATCCACGGGAGAGTCAGGTGGGATTCCTGCTGATGATGAAGAAGTAGAAATACTTGACTCACTCTCCTCGTCCACGTTCAGTCCCCTTGGCTCACTTGTATCAGGCGCGCGCCCCTGTTGCATTGCCAAGTTTATTTCTTCCAACCTTTCTGAGGCCCTCACTGGCTCAGGCCTATCCCCAGTCAAGTCCTTCATCAACTCCTCTAAATGTGGGTCTTGGTCTAATACCTGTTCTTCTTGTTCCTCCAGCTATTGACCTAACACAGTATCCTCTTCTGAAAAGATATAGTCCAAATTAATTGGACAAAAATAATCCCGGTGATCCTCAAACTTTCTTCTTCTTCTATTTCTACTCCGGAGCCTGAGGTTGTAGTGGATGTAGACCAATTTATTTAGCTTCAGCATTGTTAATCTATTTCTTGGTCTTGTGTGGATAAAGGAGAAGGTGCTCCAGTTTCTTTCACAATTGGAAGACGATGTTGTTTGACTAAGGACTTTAATAGCAATCATCCTTAGTGCAGGAGCACTCTCTCCATAATTCAACCACCATTCAGCTGAAAAAAAAATAGAAATGATATTAGAGTCAATAAAATAATAATAAGTCCTTGAATAATATATAAATGACATTACAAATTTACAATCAATACCGGGATTGGTCTGTGTGATAGCTCTCCGCGCAGTCGTCGTTCCAAAGCTTCCAGCACGTACATTGTATATATCAATCTGAAGACATTAACATAATAAAATAAATTGGAGAAATGACAATGTTATACTTTTTCCCTTAATTAGCCTACTGCCTACCTGATTAGTAGCCCAAATGGCTTCATCTGTATTCGCTGCCAGTCTTTCAATTACATTTTTTAATCTCAAACGGATTTCATCAGATATACGTCCATCCGAAAATTGTGGATTAAAAAAGCATCCTGTAAAAGTACCAATGAATTTTAGTCAATGATAAATTAATATAGTGAGGCCAAATTGAATGCAACAATTCAAATATTAAAGGAAACAACCTTTACTTACCAGCAGTGTGTAAATCATGTTTCAATTGTCATCCCCATCGATCGTCGATGATCTTCCAATACTTTTTGTAATATCTACAATCTGCTTGAATAGCCAGCTTTGATCTCTCCATGGCCTCATGTAAGAAGCCCATTGTTGGTTTATCATCGCTATCAACCAATCGAAGAACCTTTATTAGGGGATCAAAAACATTCAAAACACCCTTCACATGAGGCCAAAATTTATTGGACTCAATTGTTTTACACACTTCTATTGTAATGGGACTTGGTCTCTTTCCCCATTTTGAATTCATGAACTCTTGTGATTTTATTAATTGCAGAAGTCCTTCTCTATACTTGTAAACACTTTCGATAGCAATAAAGTGGGTGGCAAATCTAGTGATGCCAGGGCGCAGTAGTTCATGGTTGTCTGTATGTGTTTTCATCATGGAAATGAGTCTATATGACTGATAAAAAAAATTGGTGATCTGCTTTATCTTACCAATCACTTGCTTCATGACTTTTCCTTTTGCAATATCTTCAAGCATTAAATCCAGACAATGTGCTGCACATGGAGACCAAAAAATCCTTGGCCTTTGTTTCATAAGCATCATTCCTGCAGCCTTCATGTTTGCAGCATTGTCGGTAACCACCTGAACTATACAATCTGCCCCAACTTCTTCAATCACATCATTCAATAACCTATTAATATATCTTGCATCTTGGATGTGATCAGTTGCATCAACTGATTTGATAAACACCGTGCCCATAGATGAGTAGATTAGAAAACTCAAGAGATGACGATGTGTGATCGTCGTCCACCCATCGCACATTAGTGTGCAACCTCTTTCCTTCCATGCCCATTTGAAAGTTTCCACCCAAGCCTGCAACTCATCATACTCTTTCTCAACACATACATGCCCAATCTCATAAGGGGTGGGTGCCTTTATACCTGGACCATGTTCTGCAGCTGCATCTAACATAGTGGTGAAATAGGGAGAAGATGCCTTGTTGGGTGGAATGCCTCCATCCAAACAAAACTTCCCAGTAGCTCTCACTAGATTATCTCTTGCTTTACCAAACTTGCCCTTTAGTGCTTTTATGATGCCTGGCTGCTTTGATGTTGGTTTTCTATAAGCAAATGGGTCAGTTGGCCCCACCACATCTGGCCTACGAGGTGCCTGTGTAGGAGGTCTTTCAACCTCCTCAATGTCTGGATCTTGACGGGGTTGTTTATGACTAAATGCCCGACGCAAACTCGCCCCCCCTGATCCGGATGAACCACCCTGCTCATATTGGCTACCTCTAGCTGCTGCTTCATATTGCATTCTTCTCCTTTCTTCCTCCTCCTGAAGTGCCCTTACACTTTCCCTCCTAGCCCTTGTCATTTCCGGGTCTTCATCGTCATCATCAGGGGAACCAAAAACCTCTTCTCTACATGCTTCAAATTCCTCGGTTCTTCTTCTTTCTTGTACTACTTTTTTTTGTGCAAGTGTCTTAAGGAGCCCCTGCATTTCAGCTCTCACATTTGGTGGCACTTTCGGACATTTTATCACCTGTCCTGATACATGTGCCAAATGTTGTTTCAATCGGGTAATTCCCCCATTGAGAACCTTTTCACAATAATTACATTTTATTTTGCTTCTACTTCCTACAGCTTCACCGTGACTCCATGCCGGATCTATGTCACGCACCATTGTTCCTATAAAATAAGACATTCATATAATAGTTTTACTCTAACAACAATTATAGATTTAATAAAATCATTTTCAAAGTCCTAAGCCTTTGGTAGTTAATGTATCATAAATATTAAATACACTTAAACAATTATTTTTAGAAAAAATTAAAGATTTAATAAAATCATTTTCAAAGTCCTAAATATATAAATCTAGCATAAAAGTATGTAAATCAATCATTTACATGCCACACAATGATCATGAATCATTAAAAGAACATATTTATGATGAAATCCCAAAAAAATCATATATTATAATTCAAAAATTATAAAATCCGAAAATAAATTAAATAAAATAAAAATCTAAATGATGTTTATGACAATGAGTAGATGTAGATCTATCATCTACACACTATTAATAAGCATTTAGTATCATAAATACTCTACCAATTAACAACAATTATTTTTAGAAAAAATAAAATTTAATAAAATCATTTTCAAAATCCTAAATATGTAGATCTAGCATAAAAGTATGTAAATTAATCATTTAAACATCATACAATGATCATGAATCATTAAAAGAACATATTTATGATGAAATCCCAAAAAAATGATATATTATAATTCAAAGATTAGAAAATCGGAAAATAAAATAATTAAAATAAAAATCTAAATGATGTTTATGACAATGAGTAGATGTAGATCTATTATCTACACACCATTAATAAGCATTTAGTATCACAAATACTCTAACAATTAACAACAATTGTTTTAAAAAAAAATAAAGATTTAATAAAATCATTTTCAAAATCCTAAATATGTAGATCTAGCATAAAAGTATGTAGATCAATCATTTACATACCATTATATGATCATGAATCATTAAAAGAACATATTTGTGATGAAATTTCAAAAAAATGATATATTTTTATTCAAATATTAAAAAATCCGAAAATAAAAAAATTAAAAAAAAATACAAAATCATGTGTATGAGTAGATCTAGCAAGAAAGTATATAGATCTAACTTAATTCTAAGTGAAGAAAACAACACAAGTGACATTCTCATGATTTCTAATTTTTCATGCTTCATCTAAAAAAAAAAAAAAAACATATAAATGCATAATACCATGCTTTAAGTTGATTTTCTCTTACCTTAATAATATTTTCTTGAAGAAAATATGCAAGATGGGTAAGCAAATGAGTGGCTGCTGCTCTTAGAAGTTTGGATATGAGAGGAGTGGGGAAGAAGATGAAAAATGGGAAAAAATTAGGGTTTTTAGGCTTTTAAGGGATCTCGGCCGATATTTTGAAAATATCGGCCGAGATATCGCCACGGCCGATATTTTCAAAATATCGGCCGATATATGGCGATATTTTGGCCGTATCGCCGCTACCGATATCTCGCTGAGATATCGGTGCGGTACCGGCCGGTACCGGTACGTATCGGCCGGCCGAGATTTTCAACCATGTATAGATGTGAAGACATATGCTCACGATTATCATATGAAATCCCATGGCAAATAGTGTCCATGGTATATAATAACAGTCAAATTCAATCTGCGGCATCAAACAGACATGATCCATAATTTCCATCAATCATTATCATATTTCAAGTCATACGGAGTTGTGCAGTGTGCACATAATAGTACTCGTAATGTGGCCCTAAAGAGAATAAATAAAAATGCCCCAACTTGAGGGGTGTTTTGAATATGACTGGGGTTGGTTTTCCTGCAAGGTCTTTAAACAACCTTATTAGTATATTATTTTTGGTCCCCTGCATGGTTTGTCTAAAGTAAGATTTTTTTCTTCTGATCAGTAAAAATGTCTAGGGGCTTTAGCATGCAATGATTTTTTTTTTAAATAACAAGATGGAAATGGGACCTTAGGATATATTTTTGGGGCATTCGGCGGGAGGTCCCTGAACATTTCACTTTATAGCCTAAGATCCACAATTCATTTTTCACGGTGTGATAGGTCATTTTTTCCAAATTTAAAGAACTAACATGTCCAAGTTACAATTTCTTTAAATCATATCCCATGATTAGTGGGATATATCATTAATAATGGTCAACTACCATTTAATTGGCCATGATTAATTAAATCACATTAATGAGATTTTCAAATAAATTCTAAAAAAATACAAATAAATTTCAAAAAATGAAAATAAATTTTAAAGAACGCAAATAAATTTAAAAAAAATGAAAATTCTCAAAAAATGCAATAATTTCAAAAATTAAAATAAATTTCAAAAGAACGCAGAGAAATTTAAAAGGACACAAATAAATTCAAAATTCCCAAATAAATTTCAAAAGAAGAAAATAAATTTCAAAAGATGCAAATAAATTCTAAAAAATATAAATAAATTTCAAAAGAATCAAATAAATTTCAAAAGAACTCAGATGAATTTCAAAATTTTTAAATAAGATTCAAAAGACGTAAATAAAAATCAAAATTTCAAATAAATGTCAAAGATCGCAAATACATTTTCCAAAACTAAGATAAACAAAATTTTCAAATTTCAAATTTTTTTCCAAAAACTCAAGTGTTTTTTCCAAAACTTAGTTAAATTTATTTCAAAAACTGCAAATATATTTGAAAAGACGCAAATAAATCTTTTCCAAAAACTCAAGTATATTAGACAAAACGTAGTTAGATTTATTTCAAAAAACACAAATAAATTTGAAAACACATAAATAAATTTCAAAAGACACAAATAAAATTCAAGAACACAAATAGATTTCAAAAAATGGAATTAAATTTGCCAAAAAACTAAGATAGATTTTCCAAAAACTAGATAAATTACGAAAAATACTCAGATAAATTTGCAAAAAACACACAAAAGATTTGTTGAAAAACTCAGTTAAATTTTCCAAAATGCCGATAAATTTGTTAGAAACTCATATATATTTGCCAAAAACTCAGATAAATTTGCCAAAAACTTAGATAGATTTGTCTAGAACTCAGATAAATTCGTTCTAGAACTCAAATAAATTTACCAAGAACTCAGTTAGGTTCAGAACTCAGATAAATTAATTCCATAAATCAAATAAATTTGTGCAAAACTCAAATAAATTTGAAAAAAAAAACTCAAAATTCAGATAAATTTGACAAATCAATGGACGATGGAGGAGATCAGATCAGATCTTGAAATTGGTTCTCGGCTGCATCAAAGATCTACTGCTGATTGCGAGATCGGTTGGCCACACGCAAGTCGAGAAGAGGGGTCTGATCCCCATGCTGAACGTGGAAGCAAAAGAACGGGATTGGCCGCAACCCGAATCCAACACAGACCTGGACAGAACCTGGCCCAGATCCCCTTCTTCTTCGTTCTGGTTTGTGTAACTAGAAGTGGTTTTCTTTTGAGGTGATGTGAGGTGCAGCAGCAGCGGATGCGGGCAAGCCGGACCTCCTTCTCCAGCCACGCAAAGAGTTTAGTGGGATGGTGGTTTGGAGATGGAGTCGCCCGAGATGTAGCTTATTATGAACTGATTTGTGTTGGCTAATTGTCTTCTTCATTTAATCAAATTGCGAAACGAACTAGGACATTTGAGAACCATGGGTTTAGAGTTGACTTCAGTTTTGATGAAGTTGGGGATTTCTACGACATCGGATCGCACATCTGTTGTTTCAATTAATATCTTCGTGACACTCCTTTGTGCTTGCATCGTGCTCAGTCATCTGCAAACTCAAACCCAAACCGAGAACCTTCTTGGCAACTTTGCATCGTGCTCAGCCATGTGAGATAAACATATATTCGTATCTATATAAATAAAAATGCCCCAGCGTATGACTGGTGTTCATTCTGGCCGCAGGCAAGAATGTGAGGGTGGATTAGCCGCTCGATCCATGATTGTCACCATGGTGGCAACGTAATCTTCCCTAACTATCCTTTGGAAGTCGAGCCCTCATAGGCCCCCTTTTGTAGCTGCTTAGTCTTTTTGGCTGAACTTTGGAAAGTACTTGACCGCCCCCAGGGCTCATTTGTGAGTAGTATTTGTGTGTGGGGTGGTGAGTCATCGTGTTTCCTTAGTGTTGTGGTTGTCGATCACCTTCTGCTTAGTTCGCCTAATGAGGACCCATGTCATTTCAGCGAGCCTAATTCTAATAGATATTCTCCTATTCTTTTTTTTTTTTTGGGTAATTTATAGGCACATGGCATAGGGAGCATACTCATGCTTTGTGTGTCTCAATAATAATTTTTTTTGAGGGGCTGAAAGAGAAAGGGGGAACCTAGGGTAAGGCTTCTGAAGCATTAGCCAAGGGGAGCATACCCATACCTTATGCGACTCCACCGTGGCTTCTCTTCTCTATATTTTTTCATTTTTTTTCTATTTTTTTTGGGCAAACGGTCAGGAAGCTTTCATGACATGGGTGAACGCACCTACAAACCTTCATATTGAATAGCTTTAACCGTGCAGAATTTGTGTGAGGCAGACTCACCATTTTGTGTGTTTTTAAGTGCTAGTGTGCGTTCGAGTTCCAGATTTGATCAGAGTGCATCTCCTCGGTCCTCCTATGGGATTTCTACAACTACACCGAGGGGCAAGGAGGGTCATATACTGCAAGAAGTAAGGAAGGGTCATACTATGTACCTTTTTAGGTACATAGCGTTCCATGGATCAGGGAGCTCTTCCCCTTCTGCGTTTACTAGTCTATATGCATTGTGTCATGCCCCTGGACCGAGACCGAGCCAAATAAGTCCCTAATCCGGGGCTGCGGCGCAGCGAGCCGAAAATTTTCCACAGGATTCTGCGGTGAGGATTTACAAGATCCATAATCAATCAATCACATACGAACGAATAGATGTGCGGAAGCGTGTAGCAAACATAGATAAAAGTCCAAAGCATAATAAACATGTACAAGACTCATGTCAAGTGAGAAACATTCATAAGCAAACCCCATAGTTAAAGTTCAAGTTCACAATTACCAAAAGTAAGCTAAGTTATACAATTCCCAAAATAAAGCCAACAAAGGCTAAAGTATCAAGTTCCCAAAAGATAATGGTGTTCAACCCCCAAAATGTGTCTCGAATCTCATAATCCAACCCGATGTCTAGAGGACATTGTAAGGCTGCCACTCGCGTCCAACCGGAGGTTCTACCGCCCCCTCCGCTTAGTCCACCTCGTGGGCAACGGGGTCGAAATCTGGCATCAAATAATAAAACATCAGACACGACGGTTTGGCAGGTGAATAAAAAGATAAGGTACACAAGTTTATATCAAATCACATTTAAAAACCATAAAGGATACATTTGGAAAATAAACGAACATAACGACGAAGTAAACGAAGTCAAATCCTGAAACCAAAGGATTAGTATCCATATTTAAAAGTGACCGACATTCGAATAAGATAATGGCAATCCACATTTAGCTATATTCTCTGACTGCCGAAGTAATGAGAGCACTCACAATTGACCGTTACCTTATAAAATGGACGGAGCACACATAATGGCCCAACATAGGTGGGTAGCACACAAAGATCCATCGCGGAACGGATATCACACACACAAAGTATACAAGCTGCAGTTGGCAAAGTATTTGAGGATCCTAAGCCGGGTGATCAGCCTGACAAAGTAACCCAAGCTGAGTGGTGCCGACGAAATGAGAATCCGAACAAAACATAATTCGAACCAAACAAACATAATTCAATTCGATAAAAGAACTACTCTACATAAAACATAAACGTACACACGAAGACGAAACAGATAAGTAGTCTTACCGAAAATTTGAGACAACACATACCATAGTCTTACCGAAAGTTTTATACTAAACGAACCACACAAAGTATATCTGAAAAGTTAATTTATGCAAAAACATATACAAATTATGAATCTGGAATGAGATAATTAATGTGTTGGAATGGTCTACCAAGGCCGTCTCAATGAACACTCAAGGTCCAAGTGTCTGGTTGTAAACATAGGTTTGATGCCCCCGAAGTTGTTTGGCATTTGGAAACTCTGAGTGTACTTTGAGACTCCAGTAGTGTTCAGGATCCTTCCTTAGTAATTCAATTACAGTCTCTCCTTGTTTCTTTCTTAATTTCCATAGTCAAATATGTTTACAAGATTCTCATTCTTCCTTCCAAGCAAGTTTGGATTTAAACATGCATCCATTAGTAAGAAGAGGAGGTATTCAGCCCAACAACCAAGTGGGACAGCGCCCGGGCCCAACAAATTGAGAAGGAGCAGCAACCAGGCCCAACAAACAAAGTGGGCCAGTAACCAAGCCTGCTTGAGCCGGCTTGAGTCCGCTCGAGTGGACCCTTCCAGCAAGTGGGCTCGCTAGAGCGAGCCTCTAGCGGGCATGCTTGCTGGCTGGGTCTCCTGGGGCTTCATCCTGCACTGTTTTGAACTCCTCTCTCCATCCTTTTCAAACCAAACTTCAACATCAAAAGCTGAGTTGCCTCAAGCCTCAACCAATCCTCCATTCAACACCAAAAATGTCTCATTCTATGCACAAGTTTGGTACAGAAATCAAACACTAATTATAAGAAAATATAGAAATCCCAATTGGCCATTCTATGCACAGAATTGTTGCAGAAATTTAGACATTAACCAAGATGAAAAATAGAGCTTCAAAAATGGGTTTCCAGCATTATAAAACATTAGTAAACCATAAATCTTCATACTAATTTAAACAAAATCATGTAAAAAGGCTGAATATAAATTCAATGCTAGAAAACTTCTAGAAATCAGATCTTACATGGCTAAGGTAATCATTCAAATGAACCAATATTTCAAGTCAAAACTTATACAAAGAACATGATTCAGGTGCATGCATTCCAAACAATTTATTCACTTGCCTCTACTCCAAAATGAGTCCTAAAAATTCTCCAAGAATACTCCTCCCACAGCTCAACCTCCAATCTACAAAATCCATGGAAAACAACTCAAAAGAATCCCACATTTTGAAAATAAAAAGGGGTTCCCCAAGAACCTCCATGCATGCATGATAGAAAGCTTCAAAAGGGTCCAAAGAACCCAAGGCTAGGAGGAGAAAACCAGGCCCTACCTGAAAGTGCGGAAACCAACAAGAAAAGCTTGGTGAGGAAGATACGTCCTGCAGAAATACTCTACAAACTCTATCAATAGGAAGCTAGAGATGAGGAGAAGAGATTGGTGAAGTCCAATCTTCCCTTTGGGCTGGTGTGCGGGGATGTGTCCCGAAGCACTAAGGTTATACTAACTTCGGTGCTTATGCCCGCAAATCGCGCTTTGACCTCGGCAAACATTGCTCATGCGCTACCCGAGCTCGAGACCGTCTCTGGTCTTGGGCACCCCCGACCTCAATACGAAGTCTTCACTTCGACCACTCTATTCGGCACCAGATAGCCGAGATGGACGGTGACGGCTGTACTTTCAAGGATATCCAGTTGGAACTGACAAAGCCATCTTGGCCGCCCCTTACCCCGGACAGAGTGGCATCCAGCGGCTACGTCCCATCAGAGAATAGCCCCAAGCCAGGCCCAATGGGACTAGGCCCAAAAGTCAGATGTGGTAAGGCCCGATTATACCAGCATTTTATGCATAATGGGCTGATCGGACTGCCATTTAATGTATAGTGGGCTGACATGACGGTACCTCTGGGAGTGCTAGGACGTCATCATGAGCCCCGCCAAGCAACGTAGACTTCCTCCTCTATAAATAGAGGAGCGAACTCCATCTCAGGTACATACATCACAACCAGAGAGCTGCTACTCTGTCTCTCTTCTCCCTTATCTCTATCCTATTGCTCAGACCTCATACTAACTTAGGCACTGTCTCTCTTCTCCCTTATCTCTATCCTATTGCTCAGACCTCATACTAACTTAGGCATCGGAGAGCCTTGTGCTGCCCACAGCTAGGGTCCTCTGACTTCCTCATCTTCTCTCCTTTCAGGGCCTCAGGCCACTCACCATCTCCGAAGGAGCATCAGACTCGAGATAACATCCATTACGAAGTCCATAATATTTAGGCACTTACAGTTGGCACCGTCTGTGGGAAAGCACTAACCCGATTTTCCTAAACACCATGCCTCCCAAAGCTAAGAGAGGCGGAGAAGCCGTGAGGGCGACAATCCCGCCACCCTCGGGCCGGTCGCCGGTCGCTCCTCCTCGGAGGCGATCGGAGGCAAGGTCTGTTGCAGTTGCAATCGAAGAGCACCTTGACACACACCTCTTCGTTCAGATCCCGTTCCCGGAGTGAATTGAAGACTCATCCCCGGAGGAGGAGGTTATGCCTCCTCGGCGAGATGAACAACGACAGGAGCGTCCCCAGAGGGACATATCTGTAGCGGTCAGTGGATCCCATCATTCCCGCCGTTTCACTGGCGACAGGGATGTCGCGGCCCAGAGCATCCTCATCCGAGAACAAGAGAAGTTGATCCGGCAGCTCCAACAGTAGCTTCGGCAGCAGCCTGAGCACGAGGCAAAGGTTGGCCCCCAACCTTCCAGGAGTAGACCGACCCATCGATCTGAGATCGACCTCAGGCAACACCTCGAGCGCAAGAGGCAGTGCCGGGCTCAGGACGAGGGCTCCAGCAACAGTCGCTTGAAGAGGTCAGAACCCCCCTTCGGGGACGAAGAAGACGAAGAAGCATGGCTTGACAGGCTCGTCAGGCAGACGATCCGGCACAATATGGAAGTTCTCTCTCGCAATCCCCGGATTCCTACGACTCCGGGGACGCCGGCTCATCTCCTTTCTCTCAGGAAGTCAAGGATTTCCTCCTACCCAAGAGATCCAGCGTTCCAAGGTTCGTTCATTACGACGGCACCTAGGATCCGGCAGCGCATCTCCGACATTTCACTCAGAAGATGTCGGTGTGGGGTGATGTCGGTCATCTGAAATGTAGAGTTTTCTCGTCAAGTTTGGGAGACCTCCCCCTCAAATGGTTTTGCGGTCTCCCAGAAGGATCGATGTCGAGTTGGTACCAGTTGTGGAACTCCTTATTGGGGAAGTTCCAAGCCCACAGAGTCATCCCGAAGACAAATGGCGACATCATGGCCCTCAAGATGAGTTGGAACGAGAGGATTACCCAGTTCGCTAAGAGATTCTGGACTGTCTATAGCCAGATCGAGAACTCCAACGACGAAGTGGCGATTATGTCCTTCCAGCACGCCCTGTTACCGGGCAATGACCTTCGCAAAGAGCTGGTTGGGAGCCCCGTGACCTCGGTGGAAGAACTAATGGCCAGGGTAAACAAATACATTGCCCAAGAGCAGGACGAAGTTAGGTCCAAGGAGAGCTTCGGCATCTCTAAGTCCACCTCCAAAGGCCAGACCAAGCCCGAAGACCAAGCCGCCCAGCACGACCGCCACTCCTCCAAGAAACCCCCTTTTCCAAAAGGGAAAGAAAGACGTTTTAGAGGGAAGAAAGGGATCGATACCGAGCCTCCACCAGCTCGGCAACAGCCTCGTTCTTCAACAGGGATGATGGCAAGAAGCCTAGGCCAAGTGTCCACACAGAATTCATCGAGCCAGCCCACAAAATACTGAATAAGATTAAAGACCAGCCTTACTTCAGCTGGCCGCAGCCTATGCAGGGCAACCCCGCCAGCCGAAACCAGAGTAAGTTTTGCGCCTATCACAAGCAGAAGGGGCACGACACCGAAGACTGCTTCTCCCTCAAGTCACACCTTGAAAATCTCTTCAAGGAAGGACACTTGAAGGAGTATGTGAAGGGAGGGGGCGTGAACACCAGCCGAGCTCAGCGCCAAGATGACGGAGCCCACTCCAGCGATGAATCGGAAAAACTTATCAGTGTCATCCACCTGGCTCCCACCCCAAGGGGGAGTAACCAGGCTCGGGCCGAGGCCAGGAGGTACTCGCATGGTAAACAGGTGCTGACTGCCGAGCTCGAACCAGCGTTCAAAAAGGCTCGGAAGGAGAAGTCCATGATTTATTTCTCTGAGAAAGACTTGGAGGGGGTCCAGCTCCCCCATAACGACCCATTGATCGTTACCCTCAAACTCAAGAACTGCATAGTTCAAAGGATCCTTGTCAACCCTGGAAGCTCTTTCGAGATCCTTTACTTCGATTGCTTCAGGAGGATGGGCCTTAGAGAAGAAAACCTGGAGGAAGCACGGACTCCCCTGATAGGCTTCAACGCCAAACCAGTATATCCCAAAGGTAAGATCTCCCTCACGGTCCAAGTCGAAGGCGCCTCCATAACTGCCGACTTCCTTGTGGTAGACGCACCGTCTCCCTATAATGCTATAATGGGGAGAACATGGCTGCACAGCATGGAAGCGACACCTTCCACCCACCATTAGAAGCTCAAATTCCCCTTAGAGGACAAGAACGGCGGAATGAAGGTGGTCACTGTAAGGGGCGACCAGCAGGCGGCCAAGCAGTGTCTAATGGCCGTAGTACCCGAAGAAAAGGAGCCGCAGCAAGTGAACATGGCCGAGTTGGAAGACGAGCTTGATAAGGTCGGCCGCGATCCCGAAAAGAAGAGCGTAGAAGATTTGACCGAGGTCAGACTCGATCCCACTGATCTTGAGCGCCACTTCTTGATTGGCAGTCATCTTGGCGAGATGGAAAAGGCCGAGCTCGTCAGTCTACTATTCACAAACAAGGAGGTCTTCGCCTGGACCCCCTACGAGATGCCCGGCATTGATCCCGAAGTTATGTGCCACAAGCTCAGCGTGGACCCTCAACACAAACCAGTGGTGCAAAAGTCACACAGGACGGGGGTACCGCAGTCAGAGGCAGTAGTCGAAGAGGTTGGAAAGTTGCTGGAGGCGAAGGCAATCAGAGAGGTCAAGTATCCGAAGTGGTTGGCAAATACAGTGGTCGTCAAAAAGAAAACCGAGAAATGGAGAGTCTGCGTCAATTTCACTGACCTAAACAAGGCATTTCCCAAAGACAGCTTCCCACTCCAAAAAATCGACCAGTTGATCGACGCCACTGCTGGCCACGACAAGATGAGCTTCCTCGATGCTTATCGAGGCTGCCACCAAATACCGATGTACGAACCTGACGAGGAGAATACTGCGTTCATAACGCCCAGAGGCATTTACTGTTACAAAGTTATGCCCTTTGGACTCAAGAACACAGGGGCCACCTACCAAAGGCTGGTCACGAAGATGTTCCAGGCCCAGCTAGGTAAGAGAGTGGAGGTCTACATTGACGACATGGTCGTCAAGTCCAAGCAGTCCCAAGACCACCTGGCCGACCTTAGTCAGGTGTTTGACATACTTAGGAGGTTCAAGCTGAAACTCAATGCCTCTAAATGCGCGTTCGGCGTCGGTTTCGGCAAATTCCTTGGAAGCCTGGTCACTAGAAGAGGAATTGAAGCCAATCCAGATCAGATCACGGCAATCCTTGGAATACAAAGTCCAATGACAACGAAGCAGGTCCAGAAGCTCACCAGCATGGCTGCCGCACTCAATCGCTTCGTCAGCAGATCATCAGATAGATGCAGGCCTTTCTTTCAACTGCTCAAGAAAAACCTGAAATTCCATTGGACACCGGAATGTGATGAAGCACTGCAAAGGCTCAAAGCCTATCTCTCCTGGCCTCCCCTGCTCTCAACTCCAAAACAGGGAGAGGTGCTCTACCTCTACCTCGCGGTCTCGGATCATGCGGTCAGTTCGGTCCTCATTAGAGAGGACGGCAAACAATAAATGCCAATCTGCTACACGAGCAAAATCATGCTTGATATCGAGACCAGGTACCTCCCAATGGAGAAGCTCGCATTGGCACTCGTCAACGCTTCTCGCAAGCTCTCCCACTATTTCCAAGCCTTCTCCATCGTGGTCGTGACGGAACACCCACTCAGAGCGGTCTTCAAGAAGGCTGACTTCTCTGGACGAATTTCGAAACGATCCGTCGAACTGGGGCAATATGATATCAAATACCATCCTAGAACGGCGGTCAAAGCTCAAGTTCTAGCAGATTTCATCGTCGAATTCACCTCTCCAAGCTCGGCCTCGACCCCGCTCGGCGCCGAACTGGGGGGCAGGAGGCATGAGGACGAGGTCACTAGGATGGAGCAAGAGCAGGCCTGGAATCGATTCCTCGCTTCCGCTTGGAAGGTATTCGTTGATGGATCCTCTACCCCCAAGAGGGCTGGCGCCGGCGTAGTCCTTCAATCTCCAGAGGGATTGATTATCGAGCAAGCCCTCACCCTTGATTTCAAACCATCCAATAACGAGGCAGAGTACGAGGCCCTAATAGCTGGGTTGAACAGCGTTAAAATCTTAGGAGTTCAATAGCTAGCAGTTCTCGGTGATTCACAGTTGGTAACGAGCCAGCTGACCGGAGACTACCAGGCTCGCGACGACAGGATGGCCGCCTACTTAGCGCACGCAAAAAAGCTTCTCTCACAGTTCCAAAAAGCCGAAGTCAAGCGGATCGGTAGGGACTCCAACTCTCATGCCGACGCCCTCACCAGCCTCGTTTCAGCGGTTGAGGCTGGGAGGAAATAAAACCGTCGAAGTAGGATCGCTAAAGAGGCCGAGCACGGAACTCCCTCCACCTCGGCAAATTCTATGCATTAATCTCGGACCAAGCTGGATGGACGAAATCATCACCTTCCTCAAAGATGCCAGCTCCCCGAAGACAATAACAAAGCTCGCCGAATCATACTCAAAGCGGCTCGGTTTTGGTTGAGCCCACAAGGCAAGCTCTACAGGAAGTCCTGCACTGGCCCCTACCTTCAGTGCGCACACCCTGACAATGTTGATGACTTCCTCTACGAGATGCATGAAGGAATCTGCAGAAGTCATATCGGTGGACGGTCGCTGGTGTACCGGGCTATCAGCCAGAGTTACTGGTGGCCTTACATGCAGACTGATGCGCAGAAATACGCCCAGAAGTGCGAAAAGTGCCAGAAGTTTTCACACTCCCTCCACCAGCCAGATCAGGATCTGAGTCCACTATCCAGGCCATGGGGACTGGACATCGTAGGACCTCTCCACCGAGCTCCGGGAAATAAAAGGTGGCTGATAGTAGCCTCTGACTACTTCACCAAGTGGATAGAAGCAGAAGCACTCTCCTCCATCACCGAGAACGACTCGAAGAGTTTCGTCTGGAGAAACATCGTCGTGAGGTTCGGAATTCCACGGACCTTAATCTCAGATAACGGGACTCAGTTCGATTCCAACCTCTTCAAAACCTTCTGCCAGGGGCTCGGCATCAGAAATCATTACTCCACCCCAGCATACCCCCAGAGTAACGGTCAAGCCGAGATCTCCAACAAGGTGATGCTCGATGGACTAAAGAAGAGGCTCAATTGAGCCAAAGGAAGATGGGTGGAAGAACTACCGAGCAACCTGTGGGCATATAGGACGACGCCAAGACGCTCCACCTCGGCGACACCTTTCTCCCTCGCCTACGGTATGGAAATCGTGATTCCACTTGAGATCGGTCTCCCGACCTTGAGATCGAAACTCTTCAACCAAGGCCATAACGACGTGAACTTGACTCAAGAACTAGACCTACCCGAAGAGCGCAGAAAAGCAGCGGCCGTCCGTCTGGCTGCCTATCATCAGCAATTAGCTAGGGGCTACAACCAAAGGGTCAGAGAGAGGAAATGCTCAGTCGGGGAACTCGTCCTGAAGAAGTCACTCCGTAGGACAAAAATCCAAACCACAGCAAGTTGGCGCCAAACTGGCACGGACCGTTCAAGGTCACTGAGGTCTGCGGTCGTTCGGCTTACAAGCTTGAGAACATGGATGGCAAACAATTGCCATGGCCATGGAACGCAGCGCGCCTCAAAAAGTTCTATTTCTAAATTGTAACTAATTTTTGAAGAGCAATAAAAGCACTATATTCCCTGCCTCCCTCAATTCTCTCCAGAACATAGAACTCTCCAACAGCGCCTAAGGGACTACACGTCTCGGGTCTTCTCCATTTCGTGCTATGTGAGCACCTCGGCACTCTTACTAGGTTGCCGGCACGCCCCTGGCGACGAGCCAGTGGGTCTTCTCCATTTCGTGCTATGTGAGCACCTTGGCACTCTTGCTAGGTTACCGGCGCGCCCCTGGCGACGAGCCAGTGGGTCTTCTCCATTTCGTGCTATGTGAGCACCTCGGCACTCTTGCCAGGTTGCCGGCACGCCCCTGGCGACGAGCCAGTGGGTCTTCTCCATTTCGTGCTATGTGAGCACCTCGGCACTCTTGCTAGGTTACCGGCGCGCCCCTGGCGACGAGCCAGTGGGTCTTCTCCATTTCGTGCTATGTGAGCACCTCGGCACTCTTGCCAGGATGCCGGCACGCCCCTGGCGACGAGCCAGTGGGTCTTCTCCATTTCGTGCTATGTGAGCACTTCGGCACTCTTGCCAGGTTGCTAGCACGCCCTCTAAATACCTATCGATGGGACAGCTATCCTAACGATATAATCCGGGGCTAACCTGGGGGCAGCTCGGCACCTATGCCTACCATGCTCATATACTTGTGCCAAATATTTGGAAAGCGAAAACATGTACGGAAAAGGAAAAACACGCACGACAAGGAAAGTAACCCATATATTAACCAATGAAAACTTCAATTGTATTAAATTTCCATTCATTACATGAAACAACGGATACAATTGAAAACAAGAAAGATACATCAAGAACGTAGGCAATAATAAAACTCCGCGAGCAAAACAGACAGAACCGGCCGAGGTCACGCGGGGTCAGAGGCATGAGGAGTGGCAGCAGCTCTGATGTCGGTCCCGGCTTGATCAGCGTTAGGTTCCCCAGCAGCTATCCCGCTAGCAATGACAGGAGGGGCGGGGTTCGGCACCAGAGCTGGGTAGGGAGGCGGATCCCTGAAGGACGGATGGCCTTCCGAAACCCCCGCCTCCTTCAAGGCGGAGCGCCATCCCTTTGCCCAGGCCTTGTCCCTCACTACAAGCACCCTGGCCTTATAGTGGGCCGTCACTTGAGCCTTGGTATCCTAAAAAACGGCGTCACACTCAGACTCGAGCCTGGCCTCAGCTTCATTTGCCCTTTTTGATTCCGCTTGGAGTTTGGCCTCGAAGTCGCCTTTCAGCCTTTCCAGGGAAGCCTCAAACTTGGCCACTTTCCTCTTCTCGGCCTCCGTCTCGCCCCTCGGTTGCTCAAGCCCCGCCGTGAGCTCTCCTTCGGCTCTTGTCAATTTTTGAGTAACGGCGTCCAGGGTCTCCTCAAGGTCGTTCTTCTCTACGTTCAGCTCGGTGATCACGATGCCTTGCTGATAAAGCCTGTCGGCTGTGACCATAGACTTCTGTACCGTCTGTCGAAGAAACAAGGCATTCATAAAGAAAATCAGAACAGTCGCCAAAACCAAACAACTTGACAAAAGTTTAAAGGTTTGAATGAACTCACCGCGAAGCACGACTGCAGCAGCGAAAGTATCAACTTCGGGTCGTCATACCCCTCCAGTTAAGCCTTGTCTCGAGGCAGGGTGCAGGCTCGCCTAAGTACCTCGAGAACGAGGGGATCGACCTTCCGAAGGACACGATCCTCCATCGTCATCGATCTCCCCGATTCGAGCAGGAAACTCGGCTCCCACAGACTTGCACCAGCGGATGGTGACGCCACAGCGGAACTGGAACCACCCTCAGCCTTTTCTTTGACCGGCCTTCCTTCTGCCCGGCTTCGGCCGAAGACCGCCGAGCTTTCAGTTCAGTGGGTTAAACAGAGATGGGTCCAGAGAGAGAAGCCTCGACCCCAGCAGCAAGAGGAGTCGACGAGGGCCCGGGGGCAGAAGCCTCGACAACGTCCGGATTCGAAGGCGCCAAGGGGGCTTGGGGATCCTCGACCCCAAGCGCCAGGGTTTCAATGTCCTCGAAGGACAGGCGCCTGGCAAGACGCATCTCGGTGCTCGGCGAAAGGGATCGGACTGTTCGGTGCGCCCCCTTCTTCCGCAGGGGGACCTGGCGTGACCTCGGCGCAGAGGTAGAAGCCTCAGCACCGGACGTCACCCTATGATCTGAGCCAACCCTAACTCGTGAAGGCTCTTCCCCCTCTTCCCCGGCTTCGGCAGCAGCCTGATCTCTCTCCTCTATGGCTCCAGGGACGCCCAACTCGACTCCGGCCTCAGGATCGACCTCCCCCGGATTCTCTTCTCCGATGGGCTCGATCGTCCCTCTAATGTAGCCTCGGTACTTTGGCTTGTAGTCCAGCAGGGACCAGGCCGCCCTACCGTGAAAGCCCTCGTACCTCTGGACCTTCCGAAGCCAGGCCTCGTTCCTCTGCCATATGAACTGAGCGGCTTGCCTTCTCTTCCTGGCAGCTGCACCACAAACAAAAGTATTAGTTCGGTATGATAAAAAGTTAAGACCATATCAAAACAGAAAGGAGATGGTGATTACTTGGAGCGGTCCCAAAGTGGCGGGAATCCTGTAGACTCTATCCGTTTCGGTTCTGCCGAACTCCCAGTTACCTGAGACGTACAAGAGATCGTCCCCAGCATATTTGTTTGAGTCCTCCAGATACCGAACAAAGCCTTGCCGGTACAGCTTAGCTCGGAGATAATAGGCATCTCCGAGCTTGCATATGTCGTAGACATCCTCGATGTCAAAGATGCCGAGGTCGATGCCTAGGACCTCGTTGAGCTTAGCTATGCCCATTATGATCTTGAAGACATTAGGCAGCAGCTGGCAGGGGCAGAGAGACCACTGGCTCAGGCACCTCCTCAAGAAAGGGTGAAGGGGGAAGCGAACCCCACCTTCGATGCTAGCAGTGGGAAAGGCATCCAGCCTCCTGAAAAGTCACGGAGGTTGATTTCGTTGGGATCGACCACCCTGACACGGACGTCGGCGGGAATCTTATACGCTAACCTAAGTCCCTCAATCGCTGCCTCGTTCTCTAGCCAGTGACTGTAAATGCCCATTTCTACCGGAACGAAGGCCAGAAGTAGAAGAAACCCTAAAACCCACAGAGAAAGGCAAAGGGGAAGGAACTTACGGAGACGAAACTGAGTTTCGAACTGGTGGAGGCTCAACCTCAGCAACACTCCTCTTCTCAGGCAGAGTTCTCTTGTGGTGTTTTCTTCTTCTCCAGTGCAAAGCAATAATAGGGAAGAAGAGAACCTTGACGCCTTATAAATAAAGGAAGGAGGAGGAGCCCCCACTTCGGAAACCCTAGAGACACACGTGCTAGACGCTCTCTGGGGCTCCGCGCGCATCACTTCAATCATTGAATGCATCCCTGATAAGCGGCGCACGTATCCTCGATGCGATTGGACAGCCAGCCGAATGAGGACACATGGAGCCGTCGATATGTCTTCGGTATTGATTTGCAAGCATCATTTATTACCTCGGTCATTCAAAACGACTACGGATGAAGGCCAAGCGTCAACAGTCGAAACCAAGAGGAACTCTACTCCAGAAGGATTTCCCATCTTGTAGCTCCCGACCTCACATAGTTGGCAAGCTCCGTAAGGTCAGAAGCTAGGGAGCAATTGTGCGGGGATGTCTCCTGAAGCACTAAGGTTATACTAACTTCGATGCTTATGCCCACTAATCGCGCTTTGACCTTGGCAAACACTGCTCATGCACTACCCGAACTCGAGACCGTCTCTGGTCTCGGGCACCCCCGACCTCAATACGAAGTCTTCACTTCGACCACTCAGCTCGGCACCAAAGCCAGACTTTTAGCCGAGATGGACGGTGACGGCTGTACTTTCAAGGATATCCAGCAGAAACTGACAAAGCCATATTGGCCGCCCCTTACCTCTGACAGAGTGGCATCCAGCGGCTACGCCCCATCAGAGTATGGCCCCAAGCCAAGCCCGATGGGACTAAGCCCAACATTCAGATGTGGTAAGGCCCGATTAGACCAGCATTTAATGCATAATAGGCTGATCGGACTGCCATTTAATGTATAGTGGGCTAACATGACGGTACCCCTGGGAGTGCTAGGACGTCATCATGAGCCCCGCCATGCAACGTAGACTTCCTCCTCTATAAATAGAGGAGCGAACTCCATCACAAGTACGCACATCACAACCAGAGAGCTGCTACTCTGTCTCTCTTCTCCCTTGTCTCTATCCTATTGCTCAGACCTCATAATGACTTAGGTATCGGAGAGCCTTGTGCTACCCACAGCCAGGGTCCTCTGACTTCCTCATCTTCTCCCCTTTCAGGTCCTCAGGCCACTCACCATCTCCGAAGGAGCATCAGACTCGAGATAACATCCATTACAAAGTCCGTAATATTTAGGCACTTACAGCTAGATTTCTTAGACATGCAAGAGGAGAGAAGGTGTGAAAAAGAGAGGAAAAGTTCTCCCTTGGTTCAGTTGTATTTCTGAAATGAAGGAATGGAGAGGAAGAACCAACGTGGGTTCTTTTGAATGTTGAGTGGGGTGTGGGCCCCACCAGGCTAAAAACTTCAAGTGGCTAAAAACCTCATTTGTGGGTCCTAGATGAGATCGACGAAGAAGACAAAATTGATCGTCGAAATATCTAGTTTCCAAAAAGTGTATTTTCCTCATGATTTGCAAATATCGAAATTCATGCACAGATTTGGTGTGAAAAGTCATTTTTGCCCTTTTTTTCTCGAAAAATGTGATTTTTGAGTTTCAAATTTGGACGGAAGAAACATAAAAGTTGTTGAGGTAAACAAAACAAATCGAAAGGAGTATAAATCAGAATTTTTTGAAATGAAAGATAAATTCCCACACGAACACAAATCACACAGGCCAACCCGGGCCGGGTCAAACCAAACTCAACGGCTCTCAAAATTCTCCAAAGCTATGAAAAATCTAACCAAACTAAAATCTAAGCTAAAAACCAAGCTAATTGTCCTCTAATCCCACTTAGAGACTAATCACAGCTTAAACAACAATTAACCATACTAAACCTGGGTCAGGGTCTGACACATTGCCAGAGTATACTTCTTTGATTACAAAAGGGCCTTCCCAATTGGGTTGTAACTTACCTCTAGGATGCGGAAGCTGAGATGGAGTGATGCGTTTCAGCACGAAGCCGCCAACTTTGAATCTTCTTTCTTTGACATGTTTGTTGTAAGCTCTGGCGATTCGCTTCCGGTATACTTGTGCATGCTCTACCACTTTCATTCTCTTCTCGTCAAGTAGGTCTAGCTGAAGTAGCAGTAACTCTCTCCTCTGGTCTTATATCATATCTTCATCTAGCTGGACGCGTAACGACGGGTGAAGGACTTCGAGGGGGAGGACTGCTTCCATTCCGTAAGTCAAAGAGTATGGGGTTTCTCCAGTAGGGGTTCTTATTGAAGTCCGGTACACCACAACGCTTCGACCAAATGGTCTGGCCAATCACTACCTTTGGTGGTTTCTATAGTCTTCTTGATGATCTTCAGTAAGGTCTAGTTGGTTGCTTCAGCTTGACCATTCGTTTGGGGGTAATATGGGGTTGAATGATGCAGTTCTATATCATATTTTGTGCATGGCTCACTCATTTGTTGGGATATAAATTGGGGACCATTGTCAGTTATGAATACCTTGGGGATGCCAAGTCGAGCTATTATGTTTTTCTTAATGAATTTGACTATCGTATTAGCTTTGATGTTGACATATACCTTAGTTGTTGTTGTTAATATGAATGCCTCGAGCAGTTCTTAAATCTCTAATTTTATCAACCGACCACTCCCTTTGGCACCCAATAATAGATAGACACCCATCCATCATCAACAATTGTGTTTCTTAGGGCAGTTTCGGTTCTAAAGTAATGGGAAAAGATTCGCAACCTGTCCTATTAGTCCCATTCATGATCTCTTCAAGTCACAATTGTTCTACTAGAGGGATTTTCCACAAGTTTGGCTCGCCTATGCATTTTATGATGATCAGACAATATTGATTTTATATTGTTTATACTTTTTTTTTTGGGTTTATGATTTTTTTTTGGGTTTGTAGGGTTTTGTGATTTTTATGTTTTTTTTTTTTTTTTTTGCATAATCCTAAGTAATAGCTAATTCATTCGAGCCTACTTCAACTTGCAACCCTTCATTAATATGAAACCAGATATTTGTCTAGCTTGCTTATGATTTTCCATTGTGTGTGCTAGTGATGTGTTGCGCACTTTGATTATTTTGACTATTCGAAAACGTGCGCTTTTAAGACCTCTTGACCTACGTGATTTTATAATTGGGTATTTGGTCTAGGTCTTATCATTTTTCTCTCACCGAAAACGAGAGAGCCGAAACATTTTCGACCTTCGCCATTTGGGCCTTGGTCTGATGATAACATATCTCACTTGTATTTTATTATGGTATTTTCTTTGATAGATTGGACATGTTCTTTGTTGTAGGGATGTAAGTAGGATAATGCAATTAGCCCATAAGCTTTTAATTTGGCCCATCCGAAAATGAGACCGCCGAAATATTTTAGACCTCCGCCATTTGGGCCTTGGTCTCATATTAAAAGGTTTTATATGTGTCTTCTTATGTTGATTTCTTTGATAATGAGGATAAGACTTCACTCGTTGATGCAATAAGATAAGGCTCTTATATTGGTGACCTTTAGTTTGCTCTCGCCGAAAACGAGAGCGTTGAAATGCTTTCGACCTGCTCCATTTGGACCTCAGTCTTTAAGAGTTTAAACAATGAGTAGATTTAGGATCTTTAAAAGATGATTTTCTATTTTTACTTAATGATCTTTGGTCTTTTGTCTTCCTAATTTTTGACCCTCGGCTTTTCTCCAAACCGTGTGATTTCCCCTTTTCCTTCGGACTCTAGGTTTTGTCGTAGTGCGTCTAGCTTCTTTAAATTTAGTCCGTCTATGTTTTCCTAGGCGTACTCTAAATTTCCTTTGAAGCCTAGTAGATTTAAATCATAAGAGTATTTGAGCGAGGGTGTAAGTTTGCATCTTGGTTGTGCCACTACTAGATGGTCATGTGGGATAAGACTTCCCTTAATCGTGGGAATTTCTACATTGTTCTTTGGGACTATTGGAATCTTAGGTGGCACATTTGGGAAAATACCTGAAAGTTCTTCTATGGTCAAGTCTCCAACAGTCTTTCCTAAAGCTTCGAGAGTGGTTTGATTCCTTTCGTGAAGACTAATTGGATCACACTATATATGGTCTTTTAGTTTTGGAATGGTTTCTAATGTTGTGGTTGGATTTTCATCTTTGTTGGCAGGGTACCATTCTAGGAAAAGGATCTGAGTTGAGGTTTGACTTGGAGGTTTAACTCTAGGTATTTGTCTCTTTTCAAAGTGTTCTATGTAATCTTGGTTTACGATTATTGGATTTGTCAAGGGCGGGTCTAATAAACCTTTTCGAATACTCTGAAGTCTTAGTCTCACGTTTAGATGAGTCTTAATCAGGACTAGGATAGGGTTAGGCTCGATCTCATTGTGGAAGTCATGCTTGTCCTCTAAGATCGGTTTAATTATATCGTTATCCTTTGATCTTCTAAGAGGGTTTGACCCATTAAGCTCACTAGTCAAGACATCATGTGATTGTGGTACTTTTTCTATGATCTTTTCTACTGAGTAGGTAGGATTTATGTGAGAGCTTCCATGCTGAAATTCGGTGCAAGGCCTACGAATCTCTTGGTGTGAATCCTCAAGTATTGCTTTGGTTTCTATGATAGGTTCAGATGGATTTGTTCGTTCTAGTGGCATGCTCGACAAGATCGACTTCTTCCTAACCTCAGATTTGAGTTTTCTATGTCTACTTGTAATTTACTAAACATACAGGGACCAAGAAACTCAACTCCGGATTCTTTCTCAATCTTTCTTGGCTCAACAGGTGTTGGTTTGGGTTCAGGATGCATCGGTTTTGGTTTGGGGTGGTTTTGTTTATCGTTTGGTTGTGTGTTTGTTGTAGATGTTTGGACAACGATTTGGGTTTTGCATGATGGTGTGGGATCCAAGTTCTTTCGTTTGTGTTGCGATCTTTGTCGTTTAGTGGTATTGGTCATAGATTAAGGTTTTGGATCTTGTATGATTTTGTTCATTTGTGTTTGGTGCTTGACTCCAAATGAAGATGGTTTGACTAATCTATGAGTTTCCATACTCGATTCTAAGTCATTTGAATCAAATCTGACTGTTTGCGTGTTTCAAATCTTATGACATCAAAATCATTAATTAATTCATCCACTCGTTCCATTTGATGGTCAAGTATCTTCATTGTCATCATGAATTCAGATTCCTCATGTGGGTCTTTAGGTTGTACTGTCTCGTGTGTGCTTAGTTGAATCGTTACGTCTTTTATTTGTTGTGTCAGGTGATCTATATTTGGTTGTGTTTGGGGTAGCATTTGTGGTTTTGATGTTTCTGATTGTATGGTTGTTTGTGATTGATTTGGTTCGTTCATTGGATGTGTGGTGATATGGGTTTTACCACCCCAAGATGTTTCATGTTGTTCGTAATTTTCATCAAGCATATCACAAAACTCCTCGGGAGGCATGTCTTTAAAGATGGGGTCATAAATTTCATCAGAAGATTCAAAAGTTTGGTTATTAGATGGATAATAGGTTACGTTGGGAGCTAAAGCTGTCAAACATGGAGGGTCATAGGTCCAATTCTTGAGAACATGACTTGGTGAGCTATTAATTATGGGATATGGCATGTCTATGATTTCTTCATTTTCGAGTTGATGGAAGGGAGCAAAATATGTTCTAAGAATTTGTATCCCCTCTTCTACCTCGTAGCCTTTCCATAATGTTGGGATCTTGATCTCTTCGGTCGTAAGTCTTCTTAGAGTTTCTGAGATTAATCCAAGTTCCCATTTTAGGTATTCACCACCTATGAGTTGTTCTTCTAGAGGCTTCCCTGTGTTAGCATATGGATCATTTTTTGGAGTGATGCTCTTAAACCAGCCCAAGTTGGGCAACTCTAACTCACTTATGTCCACCATTCTAGCAAACTCTTCCTGGATCTATTTTCGAGATATCTTTTTCTTTTGTGGTAAAAAATGGTCTTCGGGTTTTAGCGTTTGTGGGTGAATGTTTGTCATGGTTTTGATTAAATGTTTGACTAAGTTGGTCGATCAGAGCGTGAGTGGATTGTTGATATATGATCGTTGGAGATTGGGTTGGTGGATGGGTTGGATTGGATGGAATGGTTGGGTGTGGCTGGAATGGGTCAAAAGTCATGGCAGGTGGTATTGTTTGGTTGAATGGTGAGGGTTGGGTGGGATGTTGGCTTTGATTGGATGGTGTGGATTGGGGAGGCTGATAGGTTGGATAAGGATGCATGGTTATAGAAGGCTGAATTGGTTGATTGAATCGATTAGGTTGGATGGTATGGATTGGTAAAGGAGTTTGATCAGATGGGATGGTTCGGATGGATTGGTATGCTTGATTAGGAGGAGTTTGATTGAACGGGACAGTTTGGATGGATTGGTAGGTTTGAATGGGCGAAGGAGTCTGATTGAATGGATGGGTAAGTTTGAATGGGCGAAGGAGTCTGATTGGATGGGATGGTTTGGATGGATTGGTAGGCTTGATCAGGATGGATTACGATTTGGTTTGTCGTTATAGATTGTTTGTTTTGGATATAGATTTGTTGGTTATTAAGGTTTAGATTCTGATTTATGTCATGATTAATGTTTTGATTGTTATACAACAGTCTGTTTTTCTATTTATTTTTCTAATTATAGGCCCCTGAAATAAGAGCTAGACCGTTGGCTATCTTGAGAACCTCAAACACAGTAACGAGGTCAAATTTGAACTGATGATCTTCCATGGGTCTCAAGATATTTGTGAAAATGGCAGAACTTTAGATCTACATTTTTGGATTTTTGTGGGCCTCAAAATCACAATCAGCACCATTGATCCTCTTTGGAAGGTTGCGAACAAATAGGTCATCAAATTTTATGCCTTGGTTCATTGTGGATCTTGAGAAATTTGTGAAAAACCGCAAACCGTTGGATTAAAAAATGTCTATTTCATAGTCTTTTTGACTTACCAGAAGGTATATTTGGAAAACTCCTCTCTTTTTTCTCACTTTTTGGAAAGAGAAATCAAAGGAGATTTTTAAACTTGTAGAATTGATTGTTGACATTTGACACAGATGGAATTCACTCCATGGTTTTTTGAGCTTTTGGTATATACCCCCCCCCCGGTTTATAGGATTTGTAAATAAGCCCCTGAGATTTTAGTATTTGTAAATATGCCCCTGCATCTACATTTTAATACCTTCCATGTCCCCAAAATCAATAGGCTTCCAACCACCATAGGTTTTTAGAGCGGAATGACACTTTCATCCATCTCTTTTATCCTTATTTGCATAATTTCAAAAGCTTGGACTCAATTTTTTTTTATAAAACATGTAATATTAACAATTGAACTTAATGGGAGAGAATAACCTTACATAAAGTTTTTTTTTTTATCAATACAGAACTCATTTTATTAAATCCATATTGATCATGACGACAATCAGCACCTGTACTTATAACTGGTTATGAATTATCCAATCTATACATGACCAACCGTTGGATTGATGAAAGTTTCAAAACACATGATTATGCTTGATGTGTAAAAGAAATATTAGGGGAATGGGCGAATGTGAAAAAAAAATATTATTTTTTAGAATTTGCGAGGGGGGTGGTGTTTGGCTCTATGTAAAAGAAATATTGTGGGGAGGGGCAAATGTAAAAAAATATGTCTTAATTTTTAGAATTTACGGGGAGGGGGGAGTTTTAAACTTTTCTCAGTATGTGTGGGGGCTTCAGTCCCCAAGCCTTTATACCTGGGTCAACCCTTGGTCATGTGCATGATATAGTTATTGAGAGAAACCATTGGGACTTGAGATAAAATAATAGTATTATTGTAAATAATAATTTACTCATTTTTGTTTGATGGATGTAATAAGGGCAAAGCTGTCATTTATATAAAAATCCAACACAAATCTCATGGTGGATGCCTATTCTTATTAGGAATATTGATTTTGGGGACATGAAAGGTATTAAAAAGAAAAGACAATGGTTTATTAACAAATACTAAAACCTCAAGGGCCTATTTACAAATCCTACAAACCTTAGGGGGGTGTATATAAAAAAATCTCTTTTTTTTTTACTTGCTCGTCGTAGGTGTTGAACCTCTCGCCTTTGCGTTTTGGCGACAACTCACAGGATTGAATGAACTTTTTTTACTTTATTCTTGACTCAGGGCTAAAGCACACTTGGGCATCTTGCATGTGAAAATCTACGCTTCTTATTAATGTCCCCATTCAACTATACGTTCTGAAAATCTTTGGAAGCAAATGAGGTTGGGTTACGTAACGTTTTGCGATCCCTAATTTAGACAAGCTGGAGTACAACAAAAACGCTTGATGTCTAGAAACAGTTAAATTAGATGATGAAATCTGAAGCGATTTCTGGTAGGTGTATTTCCTAAACAGCATTTTATTACGTAAGTTACAACTTCCACTGATGTTCGATCTTATTGGTCTGCAAACTGCACAGTGGAATTGTTTGTTTTCTTCAAGCTGTCATTCTTATTTTAGCTGTGGAGACATTGTCAACAGTGGCTTTCTCCTATCCATGCCATTTCCTATGACATCCCTTAAAAAAAAAAAAAAATTATGATGTGGAGCCTGTTGTTCTATAATCCAAACCACGTATAGAATCCAACACCCCATGATGAAACCTAAGTCCCCATGAAATGTCATCAGCCCAAATATCACTTCTACTGGAATTGATCCCAACAATGGATTATCAGTGTAGCATACATGATTTGTACCCATTAAGGTAACTTAACATGTTTAAGTGTGATCAATCCAATAGAATGGTCAACATTGATTTGGGCGGTAGTGACAATTCACGAGTAGGGTCTCTTAGTGATTTAGATTCAAGAATGTCAGGTCCCACATAAGAATCCCGCTGATAGCAGATAGGAAGGGGTAGAATAGGATCAATTCTCTTATTTATCTAAATTATAACAACTCTTGCAATCTGCTGTTTAGATCGACTTTACACCTGAGCAGTTTGGGTTCAAGAAGGGTACAGATATCATGGCAATGAACTGGACGCCTTTAGATCAGCCAAAAGAGCAATGGCCACCGCGGATGCTGCATGATCCAAAATTCACATTTGATAGAATGATAGAACATGCACTCCCAACCATTGAATTTGGACAGTTTAGCATTTTCCTTTTACCTGAAGACTGGCAATTGCAATTTTGTCATTGATCTTTAACATCGTTACATAGTGAATGATGTCTACCTATAATTGGTTATGGCAAAGAACATTAGAACTTACAGGTAACTCAAACACAAGCTCCATTTGCACATAAACTGAGTTTACAAAGATCCAAACGGCTGTGTTTAAGTGTGAGGACTAATATTTGCTACGCTTTAGTCAGAATCAAATTGCAATTTTGATTTGCTAAACCAACCCCAACTCAGTCGAGCAGCAGTTGGCACAAGGAGGGGAAGGGTTGTCATGCTCGTACTCCCTATAGATGAGTCATCAGCACCAACACATCACCGGGACAGCGGGGTGCAGGTGAACAGTTATGAACATTAAAGATTCCTTGATATGGTTTTATTCCAGTTGGCTTCATATGCACATATCCTTTAATGATACGATTGTCATTGGGATAAAGGAGGTCCAGTGTTTGCACATTGAACTCAGGTTAAAGACAGACCGCTATCAGAAGCAAGTAGCCAAGCAAAGTTCCAAAATGGCCTCAGTTCGATGTTAGCAAGATTTACAATTTCCTCATACATTGGTTTTCTGGATAATCTTGTAAATATTGAACTGAGAGCCATAGTATGGTTTTCTGAACAGATGTTCGCATTGTAGAACTGAGAGATGCAAGCAACTGCAAGCCAATAAATCATTGAAGAAAAAGAAAACCATTCCAGGTGAACAATATAGAACAAATGGAACCGGCCTCTATGTGCAACACAAAGCTGCCAAGAAAGTCAAGGGCTGGTGACCTTTTAACTTCATGTCTATTCTCAGCTACGCCTGATCACTTTCAAGTCCTTCACCTTCTCAAACTCTGGCGCAGTGTAGCTCTTATCCACTTCCCATGCAAGTTGAGACATACAATTGAATGATGATTTTGCACCCCTTTCATCAGTAACTTCTCTGGGGAAGGGAATTCGGGCCTCGTACACACCATTTTGAGAACAAAGATGCACGTCAAAACCAAACCGGTCGACCCATATCATCTTTGCATCCTCAACCTGCAATACAAGATCATGAGTTATTCTTATTGCTCCTTTTTGGGAGTGGTGTTTATGTGCATGTAGTTCCATTAACTTTTTCCTATCATGGGTATTAAAGTAGCTAATCAGAAGCAATTTAGAACCATCTGGATCCAACTTTTAAGATAGACTGGCCAACATGCCGAAACTCTCAGAAAGTACTAGAATATATCCAAGCAACAAATGTTTCCAATGTAAGAGCATGGCTATTCCTAAAAGATTACTAACGATTGAAACCAGATTTCTGGATTAGTTTGCACTGTTTAAAAAGTATTTATATAAATTCTTCTAAAAAACCTTGAATTATCTGCATTGTACTGAAAATTTTGCTTTACAGGAACAAAAAGTGAGAATATTCAAGTAAATAGCTGTACCACTTACAATGTGTGATTAGCCTTGACCTGGTTCACATAGCCCTATAATGAATCCAACATGAGCATGGCAAAAATTTATTTTTGCACACAACGGCTTAAAAATTCTTTAGATGTGTATAATATCCTGACATATTTTGCACAAGCGAAGACCGGTTCATCAACCAAGAACCCAAGATATATAATTTGATAGGACCACTGCCAAAGGAGCATACACCAAAAGCTCCGAAACACTTCAAGATAGATTATCTGGGGCATCGGAGTTTGCATCTTTTCTTTCTAGGAGATTGTTGTCTTTACTTCTTAACTGCCAATTTATAGGCCAAAGATTGAGCCTTGATCATCTAATCTAGAGTCTAGACAACCGATGGCGCATCGGGGGCTCGGGGTACTACAAAGATCTAAGTTTCTATCTATGTATAAAAAGCTGTGTGGGTGAAATAGAATAGACTGGCACAAAAGCAAACCATAAATAAAGTATGGTCACAAGTGTAAATATCTTCTCTAATATTCAATTTGTTTGACTGATATAGTTTGTTTGATTGAAAGAGCCTGATAGTTTTTGGTATATGCCAGAGCTCTTCTAGAGTTGGTAGATGGGATACGAAGCTCCTGTAAGCTTTGTTTGTTTTTTTCTTTGAACATTTTTGTCACATCAATTTAGTAGAATTGCTAGCTTTTGACCAAAAATAATAAAAAAATAAAAAAGGAAGGGCATTAATGTGCGTGAACATTGTACAAATTAGTAGTTTGCTGCAAGAGGATCACATAAGGAACCAACCAACCTATGACATGCATTCAAATGTTAAGCATTATGCAGAAAATTTATTATTACATAATTATTTGAGAAAATTTTCAGGAATGGCCACATCGTTCCTAAGCTTGTAAGTAACGCTCTGGCCAAGCTGCTTAGGCCTTCAATTAAAAATGAAAATTTTGGCAACATCCCACTTTATCCAATGCTTAGGATTTGAATAACTTTTAGGGCATCAAAACAGTGTCTCCCTTGATCCGATGGTTCCATTTTCTATACATAGGTAGGTCATCGAAAGACCTTTGAAGTTCCTGGACCAATGATGGTCATACTTCCAGGTGGCCCCATAGGCCAAATTGTTCCAAGCTTATGAAACCAAATCCCTTTATTGCATTTCTCCCATTGTACTTTTCTCTATTCTATTTTTACCCTCTTTTGGCTCTTTTGTTATGAGCCAATGGATTGAGTCTAACCCAAGGGTTGCGGAGCTTGTAACCTTTTAGAAAGCCATAAGTAAAAGAAATGTGTATTCCTTTTATAGAGATTGTAGAGATTGAGAGAGAAGGCAAGAAGACTAAGAAAGGGGAGGAGAGAAGCTTTGTAAGCATTTATTTGTAAGTGGGTTCTCTAGAGCTTCATTTGTTTGGCTTGTAATCTCCATTAAAGGTCAATAAGGCTCTGCATTGTTCTTCCCTGGATGTAGGTCACATATTGTGGCCGAACCTTTTATATCGTATCGTGTCTTGTATGTTTTTTTTATTTATTTTAAATCTCTATATGCATGGTGGTTTGACGTGTGTTGCCTTGGTTGCATTCCCATAGCATTTGGTGATTATATTTGAGAATCACATCGCATACCAAGTGTTTGTAAAAATTCCTTAATTACTAGTCTGGCCATTCCAAAAAATGACTCATCCATCATTATCATTATGGTTCCAATCATTCTTTGTTATATTCAGAAACGCCATTTACTATTAAAACTGAATGAATTTGAAAAAATAAAACAGAGTGAATAATAATTCAAGGATATTTGTTAAGAGAGTAATAATTCAGAGAAATTTGATAACAGTATTTCACAAAAGAACAAGTCCTACTTGACTTAGTCTGAGGTCTTTTCTTCTATGTCAAGTACAACTCTACAGCTGGTCCAAATAAAAGACAAAGTGATCAATTTCATTTTTGCAAGTTTCGATGTCATTCCACAATAAAATGATGGCTGAATGATATGGGTAAGGTGGCTACTAAACAAAAACATGGTAGCCTGGCCTTCTTGTGAATGTTAGTTGCATGCTCTTATGGGTGGCTATACACAATTCGACCATGACCGGTAGAAATCCATAATTTTAGAATTCAAATGGTGACAGATTGGTTCTTTGCAGCATGAATTATGCCAAAAGGAAATTACTTAATTGACCTCTTCAAATATCAAAACATATTAATGGATATCTTGAACTCCTTAAGAAAAGCTGGAAGAGATAAATGTCCATGATTCATACGGGAAGACTCATGACCATGCCCACTTGCAACTATGTTTAGTGAGATCTAAACAGAATGTTTCTTCCTGAAAAGTAATTGAACTTTCAGATGCAAACCTTAAAGCTCGAATCCACAAAGATGTTGCAAAAGCGATGAACATCTTCCAAGTGTATGGAATTCATTTCATTTACAAGATTTTCTGCACAGTTTCGAAGTGGATCAGGGCTTGCATTCACATAGTCTGATGATGTTACCCATCTACCAACCTGAAATGAACATTGCCACATTAAGAAATTTGTAAAGAAAACAACAACAGATGTATTTCCTTTTCCATTCTTGACATAATTGAAAAGAATGATCTAAAAGAAAAGATATTTAACTGCCATACACATCAAATCATCAAAATTGCATGTTTATAAGGACATGCAGGATATTGCATACATATCAAAGCCCACCTGTTTTGCATTAATTTGCAACATGCTAGCAGGCAATATTGGCAACAATTCTTGTGCAGATGAACTCAACTGAGGTATTAAATGTCAATGTGGTGCACTCATCAAGTGTCCTAGTATGTCTTTGTTGGAGAACAACAAAAATTTTAACTTTTGAAAGACGTATATTGGTCATATTAGTATGTTATTAGGATCAGTCATTTCAGTAAGATATAAGGCTACATTTTTATCTTCTTCTAACCTACACACCTTTTATTTTCCTCACTGAAGCTATGACCAATGTAGGCCCCGCCTGTCAAAGCTAACTGTAGGGAACGTTAGCAGAATATGGTCAAGGACATCTGCAAAGAAAAAAAAAAGGTACTGGATCTTGAAAAGCATTGACTTAGAAGATTCTACGAATGGACATTCAATAGGAGTGTCCCATAAACAAATTTCATAAATTACTTAAAATAAGCTGAATCATTTTTTTTTTCCCTGTTATTGGTCAACCTAAGGCTTTTCCCAGTTGATTTGCTGCATCAATTTGGAAGATCTGATCGTGAGGAAACTAAACCATCTTTTAACTAAGGCAAAGCCATGTCAAATTATGGTAATGATATTATCATAGGAATACACTTTTTTTTGTTTTGTTTTCTTTTTTCTTACCTTTTTTCTTTCTATTTTTTATTATTGTTATTATTATTATTTTTTTTGTTTGGTGGGGAGGGGGGGGATGGATAAATTTAATCATGTTTGGGTTTCAAGCAGCTGAGGATGTATTTGATCTCATTTATTAACATTTAAAGATGAGTTCTTCAACAATTTTTTTGGTTAAATATATGAACTGGTTATCAACTCCCCCACAGTTTTCTCAATGGAGGCGATGCTACATGATTCCTTGTTCTAAATTACTTGTGCATCTGATGTCAGCTGTTCAGCTTTCTGGCAAAATGTACCCATGTGAAATTGATGGTGTCCATTTTTTCCCTCCTAAAAGGTGCTCACAGCACATGAAAGGGGAACTTCTCCTTTCCACATTTGAAGATTTTCTGTTGGGAAATGCTCTTGATGATCTGGTTTATTGGTGCCCATATTTCTAAAACTCAGAGAATCAAACTGAAAGAGGGAGCCTATATTTCCCAAATTGAGAATTTTATTATCTTGCATAAAACTGAAAGATGGAATTTTTTGAAATGGTCTACAGCAGTGAGGCAAGCAAACGTTGGGATGCATTGATGGGACCTTATTTCCACAGATAAGGAGGATCCAGAGAATATTATGTGAATCACATATAATGTAAAATGAAGTAGATTTAGAACACCACAGGTGTGGCCAGGATCTCTCAGTTCCATCAGGAGAATGCAAGTAAAATGAACTAGATTTAGAACACCACAGGTATGGCCAGGATTTCTCAGTTCCATCAGGAGAATGCAAATCAGAAAAATGACAGTTCCATCAGGAGAATGCAAATCAGAAAAATGACAAGCTCCCCAGGATGAGAGGGATGGATGGGTTAAGTAAGCTTATTAACATATGGATGCGATGAAAGATATGCTCTCGCAACCTCCTTTAAAATGCCGTCCTACCAAGAGGACAGGGGGTGGTTAATGATTAAACACAACTTATCATATGCATAATATTGTTAACAGACTGCATGCTTTCATGAGCCAAAACAACTCAAAACTGATTCACAAGAACCCAAATCAGTCATCCATACCTCCCTGTAATCATCCATTTGAAGCACCTGTTGCACAGCAACTGCATATAGAAGGTCTTCATCCGCTTCCACCCCAAACTTTTTAGCCCATAATGCACGTAGTCTCTACAATTAGTAAGTGAAAAATGCAAGGGAGATTCCGATTAAGCAACAAAATCCAGCTTAAGTACACAATGAATGCATTGCTTGCATCTATTTCAACCTCAAGTATACCATTCAAAAAAATAATAATAATTCAACCTCAAGTATAACCAGCCTCATAACCAGAAAGAAATAATAATAATAATTAATGTGAAAAAGTAGCTCATAGAAAGTGCCCATGATGGAAACAAAACAATTACTCACAAGAACATTCAGTTCCAATCCACTTCTCTGAATTCATAGATGCTAGAAAGCAAAATGATTTAAACAAGGCAAACTTTTTTTTTTCTTTTTCGATGTGTAGTAAAAACTTAGAAGACAACTATGCCTATTTGTGCTCAAATTTCCATCTATTCATTTCTATAGAACCAAAATTCTCATAGCACACTGCGCGCGCGCACACAAAAAGGGAATCAAAATTCTGAGGGAAACTTGTTCCACAAAACTAACTATCATGATGAATAACACATCAGACACCAAGGGCACGTTTGGAAATTTACTGGTATTGAAAAGTAATGATGAAATTTACTGGTAATGAAAAGTAACTATCTCTTCTTTTTTTTAGAGAAGGGGTATTGAAAAGTAAATATCCAACAGTCAAATTTTTTACTTTGAAGTGTTTGGCAGCCCTACTCAATGATAAAGTGAAACTCCCGCCCACGGATGTACTTTCCATGAGAAAAAAGTAGCCTCTTTTTTTGGAAAAGGTGTTTTTTTTTTTGTAAAGCATGTTTTTCTTTTTTTTGGGGGTGGGTGGCGGGGGGTGGGGTAAAGGAGGTAGCCAGTAGCGTGTTGAGGAAGATTCCAAATCCCTAATTGCACTATTACACAAAACCTCATGGGCCGACATAGTTATAATCTGGACAGTTCAAAATGAATACCATCCCCTCTAATGATACATCCCAAAATTTCATATCAATAGAGACTGGTCCCACCATTTGATAATCCACTCGATGGAAACGTGATTAATTACATGTGCATTGTTTCAGCAGCGATGAAGACCGAGACCGTTTGATAATCCTCTGTTCCAGCTAATACATGGGAATATACAAGCCTTTGGAAATACATTGTTGGGCCGCTTAATGACAATCCAAACCATTCTGAATGTCATCCCCTCCAATGATATGACCTAAAATTCCATTTCAATAGAGACAGGTCCCACAGTCCGATTGGCCTCATGATGGAATGTGATTAACTCCATGTCCGAACCTAGCGAATCGGCATGGGATTCCATTGTGGGGCCCACTTAGAGATAATTTGGACCATTCAAGATGAATCCCATACCCGCTAGGGATATATGATAAAATTTCGTATCAATAGGAGTGGGCCACCATCCAATTGAGCAAATGATTGGTTGTTTCTGTGCGATATCATACTAAAAATGCGGTTTTGGTATAAAGAAAAAACAGAGAGACACTTTTCCTTTATCACAACCATCCAAATACCTTATTCATTTAACCAAATAGTCAACTCCACTTTCAAACCACCACTAATTTCCAATAATGTGATGTTTATCTTCCTCCTAGATAAATTTAGTTTTATAGTAGGAGGAAGTTAAACATCACATCATTGTAAATTAAACGGTGGTTTGAAAGTGGAGTTGACTTTTTAGTTAAATGAAAATGGTGCTTGGATTGTTGTGGTAAAGGAAATTGAGCTTTACTCTATGGCATTTGGATAGCTCAATAGCAGTAAAGTAAAAACTAAAGAGTGGAGATATGTAAATTTTCATAAATACCCATAGATTTTTTTTGGGCATTTGACGTACGCTGGACCAAAGACTTTGATCCTAGTAACTAGGGTGTACCAAAATTTTTTTTAATAAATTGGTGGTCCTGGAATTTTTTTCATTCTCATTTCTTTTCTCCTTTTCTTCTCTTATTTTCTTTTCTTTTTCTTTCTTTCTTTCTTTTTTTTTTCTGCAAAACTACATTTTCACAAAACTGGCCATCGTGATAAATAAAACATTAGACACTAAAGGGTTGTTTGGTAAATTTACTTTTATAGTAGAAGGAAGTTAAACGTCACATCATTGGGAATTAATGGTTGTTTGAAAGTGAAGTTGACTTTTCGGTTAAATGAAAAAGGTGTTTGTTTGGTTGTGGTAAAGGAAATTGAGCTTTACTTTAAGTTAAAAAATAAAAAAGTGGAGATATGTAAATTTTCATAAATACCCATAGAAGTTTTTTGGGTATTTGACGTATGCTAGGGCTGAGCTTTGATTTTGGTAACTAAGGCGTAGACCAAAAGAATTTTTTATCACTTGGTTCCTTTTTTGCTAAACTCCATTTTTTGTGCAATATCATATGGACTCAACCTTTTTTTTTTAAATAATATATCGTACACAACTGGAGTTAGATAGACTCAATCACCATATTTTGTTCTTAAAAAAACCCACTCTCGATTTTTAAATAAAAAAATGCAATTTCTGGCCACATCAGTGCCTAGTCACATTTTCAATCATGCGCTCAATTTGACGGTGGGCCACACTCCGATTGATCTGAAATTTTAGCATATATCCCTAGAAGGTATGAGACTCATCTTGAATGGTCCGAATTATCTCTATGTGGCCCCACGATCGAGTCCTGAGCATGTATTACATGGATCCCATGTAATACCAGCACAAGGGATCCAGACTCTTTCAATAACTAAAAAAATCACTTGGTGGTTGTAAGGTCCCCAACCTTAATAGTGTGTTTAGCCTCTTAATCTTGGTAATGAGCTTAATTAATTGTGATTCTAGCTAATTATGTGTGGGTTTAATGCGTGAGCGAGTTTCTTTTGTCATTAGGAAGATGTTCACAAAGTTTCATTCGATTCCGAGTGCGATTAGTCTTAATAGGGGCTTAGGTTGTGATTTTTTGGAAAATTGGGTATTTTTCTGAAAAATTCAGTTTTAGCCGAATTTGGGCTCGTTGGAAAGATCTCGCCGCGCTCATCGTTTTCCGTTCTTGACTCGTCGCGATTTGACGCCTCGAAATCCCTCCAACAACCTTATTTCTCCCAATTCTCATAAAAACCCAAGTTCCAGTTTTACCCAATAATAAGTGCTTAAATGTTTACAATTTCAGCCCTAATATTTGATTTATCTTGTGCTAGTTCATGGTTATTTTATTTGTTTTAACATTGTCTTTTTATTTTTCATGAAAAGGTCCAAAGGAGCCAAAAGAGAAGAATTTCGGCAAAAGAACTAATTAAGAGATTCAGGCATGAATCCCAATGGATGTACGACCAGGTGGGACCTCCCTATTCTTTTGGGGATTTGAAATTTGAAATTAAGGTTGAGCCCTACAAGGAAAGTGAAGCAAACAAGAAGGTAAAGGAGAAAAACCCAAACATGAATGGGATATTCCCATGTGTTGCACGCCCAATTGGAAATTCTCTCTCAAGTCCGAGTGGAGCCCAAGCATAGAGATTTCAAGCAACAAGGAGAGAACTTAAAGGAGTCAAGATGGAAAGAGAATCTCCTATAATTTCTAGTTGTTTCCTAACTAGGAACTTTACTTGAAAAGCAAGCAAGAGGTCTAAACAAAAAAGGAAACAAGAGCCTAAAAAGGAGCGATCTCCTTACTGAAGAAGGTTTTGCAAAAAGCATAAAAGGGGGAACCAATAGGGATGTTCGAACATCACACACACAAACCCTAGCAGCCATACAACCCTATTTGAGAGCTTTTAGGAGCAAAGGAGAAAGAAAGCAAGCTGCTGGCCGTGCCTTCCTCTTCATCAATCTTCTAGAGTTTTTCTTATGACTTTCTTTTCCATGTTATTTTTCATTACAAACACGAGTAGCTAAACTTTTAGGGGTAGGTGTAATTGAAACCCTAGCCTAATTTTCTGTAGTTCCTTTTGGCATTCCTTAATTGAGAATTCAGTTTTATTAGATGAGTTTCTAAACCATGCTTTTGATTTGATGAGTCGTGTATATGCCATTCCAACCATGCCATGTTCAATTGAATTTAAGATTAGCTAACTTGTTTTTTATTGATCTTGATGTTGAGCATCTAGGGTTTAGAAACCATGAACAATCTAGGTATATGCCATGCCTAGACTCATGCATTTATCATTCCCATTATTTTTATGCATCATGCGTGTATTGACTAGGACATATGCCATGCTTAGTTTTTGCAACTTGATGAACAATTCATGTTGTATGCCACTCGTGAATTAGGTTTAGAGGAATCATAATCTAGATACATATGCCATGGTCTAAGTTGATAAATGTCACCAATAATTCTAATTTTGATTAAGGGATAATAAGGGACATGCATAGGATAGGGTTAGGGGAGTAGATGAAACCTTAGTTCATTCATTCTCATCGTTTTCAATGCTAGTAGTATTCTTGTGTGTTAGGTTACTTTCCATTGTGTTTTTTATTTATTTTAATAGTTTTAACTTACTGTTTTTAGTAATTTCATTCAATCAATCAACATTGAAACAACTTTTCATCCATTTAATATTCTGAATTCATAGTTATTTTCAACATTGTTTTATCACAAGTCTTTGTGGGATCGACCTCGTACTTACAATTCATTATACTACATAGTGATCTTGTGTGCTTGTGAGTTTAAGTTGTGTGCATATTAAGTAGCTTATTTTTAGGTTACTTGGTGCATACCACCCATCACCCAAACTCCCTTTACAATTTAACTAATGAGAGTAGAGTAGTCTTTCGACTTCCCACTCCCATTTAATCCCAACTCCAGCAGAAATCATCCGTTTCATCTCATTTTCATAGAGCAACTGCTGGAGCCTTCTCCTTCTTCACTTATTCTTCTTGCATGTGGGTTTAGAAGCCATTCCAGGCCAATTCAAGAACACCTTCTTCTTCCTCTCCCCTTCCTCTATCCTTTGATCCCAAATTGGTAAGTGTCAAAGCCAGAGAGGGAAGAAGGAAGAGAACTCTTTGTGAATTCTATATCCCCTTTGAGGGTCACGATCTTTTAATATATAGAGATAAAGTTTACATAAAAGATTACATTGATTGAGATAATCAACTGAATTAAAGCAAATCTAATCTAATTAACATCTAATCAGATCTCCTAATAAGGCACATAATCAATTACATAAATAAAGCAAATCTAATCTAATTAACATCTAATCAGATCTCCTAATAAGGCACATAATCAATTACATAAATTTACAAACGAGATTTGATTTGACTTTTGAGCTTTACGAGCATCAATTTGCCAACTAAGAATTGGTGTCGTGGCCGAGGAAGTCCCTTGGTAAATATATCTGCAATTTGAAGTCCAGTAGGAACATGAGGAAGAGTAATTGCTTCACGCACAAATTCATCACGTATGTAATGACAAGCCACTTCAATATGCTTTGTGCGTTCATGGAAGACAGGATTTTCAGTAATCCGTATGGCACTGGTATTATCCGCATAGAGAGGTGTAGGGCCAGATTGTGGAAATCCAAGTTCAGAAAGAAGACCTCGAAGCCAGACAATTTCAGATGTGGCAGCCGACATAGCCCGATATTCTGCTTATGTGGATGATTTGGAGACTTTATCTTGTTTCTTACACTTCCAGGAGATCAACGAGCCCCCTAAGAACATGCACCAACCAGTGATAGACCGTCGACTATCAGAACAACCAGCCAGTCAGAATCTGAGTAAGCAATGAGAGAAGTCGAATTGCCCACAGGAAAGAAAAGGCCACGAGATGGTGTATGAAGAACATGTCGAAGAATGCGCCGAACAGCAACAAGATGGAGATGGCGTGGTTGTGTCATGACTGACTAACCAGATTCACCGCATATGAGATATTAGGCCGAGTGATAGTCAAGTAGATCAAGCTGCCGACTAAACGGCGATACATTGTGGCATCAGGAAGAAGATCACCCGTATCGTGTGCGAGTTGTAGATTAGCCTCAACAAGTGTATCTACAGGAGTGGAGTTTTGAAGGCCAGCTGTCTCAATAAGATCCATAGCATATTTATGTTGATCAAGGATGAGACCTTTTTCTGACTGATGAACCTCAAGGCCTAAAAAATATGTGAGTGGGCCTAAGTCTTTCATATGAAAAGATTCATGTAAAGATGCCTGTAAATGGGTGATCATGCTAGAATCTGTCCCAGATATGATGATATCATCCACGTACACCAAGAGGACTGTAATCCCCCATTTGAGGAGCGATGAAGGAACATAGAAGGATCAGATGCACTTTGAGAGAACTGTAGATGAAGGAGAGCATCCCTAAATTTTTCAAACCAAGCGCGCGGAGCTTGTTTAACACCATATAGAGAGCGTCTTAACCGCGCACAGTCTCCTGCCGAGACACCTTTAATGCCTTGTAGAAGTCGCATATAGACTTCTTCCTTGAGATCACCATGAAGGAAGGCATTCTTGACGTCAAATTGGCAAAGAGGCCATGAGTGAGAAGCAGCAATGGCAAGAACAGTACGGATTGTCATCATTTTTTCAACTGGAGCAAATGATTCTTCATAGTCGATGCCATATTCCTGTCAGTTGCCCAGTGCGACTAATCTTGCTTTATAACGATCCAACGAGCCATCGGACTTAAGTTTGACTGAAAAAACCCATTTGCAGCCAATAGGTTTCGCAGATGAGGGACATGGAACAATATCCCAAGTATGATTTTCCTGCAATGCGACTAATTCTTCGTGCATAGCCTTTTGCCAACAGTCATGCTTCACTGCCTATGAGTAAGAAGCAGAAATAGAAATAGAGGAGAGAATAGCAAGCAAGGATGTGTGAGTGAACCCATATTTTTCTGGAGGCTTAGAGAGACGAGTAGATCGTCGAAGTTGAAGCGGAGATGAAGCAGCAGGTGATGAAGCGGGGGCAAGATCAGGTGCCGGTGAGGGATCCGGAGGGGGAGGCAGTAGTGGAACATCCTTAAGACGACGTTCATAAACAATGAGTGGAGAATAAATTGTGTCAGAAAAACCTGGTAGATGAGAAAAAGAAGGTAAATCCGAGGAATGAGTAGAGAAAAAACGTTGATTTTCAAAAAATGTGACATTTTGAGAAATGCAAAGGCAGTTTACCACAGGATCATAGCATATATACCCTTTTTGGTGAGGTGCGTAGCCAAGGAAGGCACATTGGGCGGATTGAGCAGTTAATTTGGTACATTCAGTAGGAGGAAGATGAACAAAGCAAACACATCCAAAAATGCGCATGTGGGTATAAGTAGGAGCTGTATGAAAGAGACGAATGTATGGTGTTTGATTGTTGAGGCAATGGGAGGGTAAGCGATTGATTAAGTAAACTGCAGTGGCTAAGGCTTCGGGCCAAAATCTTGCGGGAACGGATGATTCTAAGAGAAGAGAACGAATAGTATCGAGGAGATGTCTGTTTTTTCGTTCTGCCACTCCGTTCTGTTGAGGAGTGTAAGGGTATGATCGCTGCGATAAAATTTCGTGTTTTTGCAGATAATTTTGAAACTGATGGGACATATATTCCCCTCCGGAATTAGATTGGAGAATTTTTATGCGAGTAGAAAACTGAGTTGTAATGTATGCCATAAATTTTTGAAAAGCATCAAAAACTTCAGATTTATTGTGCAAAAGGTAAACCCAAGTGAATCTACTATGATCATCAATAAATGTGACAATATTTGAAATGTGTATGAGAGATTACAGGAGTAATCCCCCATACGTCACTATGAATAATGTCAAAGCAATTGGAAGCCATAGTAGATGTGGATGAAAAGGGAAGAACTTTGTTTTTTCCATGTTTACAAACAAAACAGTCATCAGAAATATGACTAAAAGATTTTTTACTTTTATTAATACCATCAGTGTTCAACATCAAAGATAATAATTTGGAATGAGGATGGCCTAATATATTATGCCAAAGCCTCCAAACATCTTGAGAAGAAAGACAAGAAAAAGCAGAAAGCTGTTTATTCTGATAGAAAGGCATAATAAGAGGAAACAGGCGTCCACACTTAGGCCCCTTCGCGATCACCGTCCCCGACACTTGATCCTGCACAACACAACCAGACCAAGAAAATGAAACATTACAATTATCATCAATAAGTTGTCCAACAGACAGGAGATTTGTAGATAGATGGGGAGATAGAAAGACATTGGTGAGAGGTAATGAATGAATGATATCACCAGTAGCTGCAATAGGAAGTTTTTGACCATCAGCAGTATGGACTTGCAAATTGCCATTGTACGGTTGCAAGTTAGAGAGATGAGTGGTGGAGGAGGTCATGTGATTGGAAGCTCCAGAGTCAATAAACCATATGGAAAATGAGGATTTGTGGTTACCTAAAATGCCAAGTGCAGAGAAGGCATTGATGATAATTTGTTGAATAAGCTCAGGGGTGATCTGAGGAGAAGTAGAGGAGGCAGGAGGTGGAGAAAGTATGACCGGTGCTGAAGGACTATCACTTGAAGTAGTAGCATCTGCAGTGTTAACATGATATGCTCTTGGAATGCGATTTTGTGGCCGCCTTTTGCAATCATTAATGACATGGCCATTTGATTTGCAGTAATTACAAAACTTGGTCTTACACTGTGAAGCATAGTGTCCGTAACTCTTACAGCCAAAGCATTGGATTTTGCTGAGATCTCTTGCAGGGGGTTGTCCTTTAGCAGCAGAAGTAGTATGATGGACGATCCCTCCCAGACCGTGAGAAACACCAGGGATGTAACTAGCAGTGGCAGCATAGGCAACATCCGGAGAGTTCCCGGAGGATTGTTGCTTCAGAACATGCTGAGTGAGCTGGCTTTGTTTCTCTCGCAAGATTTCATTGAGACACTCATTCAGAGATGGAGATGGAACTCTGCTCATCAAATTGGAACGAATGATCTCATATTCAGATCTCAATTTCATGAGGAACTGATCTCTATGAGAAGTTGCCTGTAATGTTTGAATCTCAGAAAGGGCTGCCTCAGATACATTGAGGTATTTGATTTCACCATATTCCGCCCATAAATTGAGAAATCCTGTATAATAGTCCTGGATGGAAGAGGTGCCTTGGGAATACTGAGCAATCTCCAGTTCAAGTTGGTATTGACGGGCAGAGTTCCATTGGTGATACACATGTTTCAGATATTCCCACATCTCCTTGGAGGTCTTGTATGGTTTGAGGTTCAGGATATATTGGGGTTCAACAGAATCAAGAATCCAGGTTTTTATCTTAGCATCCTTAGTATTCCAAGAAAGTTTTTTTTTTTTTTCATCTTCCTTAGGTCGAGGATCCCAGCCTGAAACAAGTCCCCTCATTTCATTTCCTTCAAGATAGAATTGAAATTGATAGGACCACGAAGTACAATTAGCACAAAAAAATGCTTGTTTTGTGAAAAAACAGCACACAGCAGCAGTAAAAGGAATCAGATGAATAACAGATATTGTCGAGTAGCAGCAGAATCACACAGTGCACAAATTGCACTAAAATGGCCCAGACGACCAGAAAAATAGAAGAAGGATCAGTTCGTGGGGCCCACAGAAGAATCTAATTGATGATCAAGATAGATGCTAGATACTAGTATCCAATTCCCTTTCTAGCATAACAAGTTTCATCCAGATCCAATCAAAATCGAGGATTTTGTGCGGCTGTGATGAAAACTATTTAAAGAAATTGAACAATCACAAGATGGAGCAAAAAGCCTACCTCTGATCTCTGAAAAATGCTGAAAAAATCTCCAAAATAACAAGATATGGACGACCAAGCTGGAGTGAAACCAAAGGATTGTGAGATGATCGCAGGTGGGCCACTAGTGATCAGACGAGGGAACAGCCACTAGATGCTATCCCAAAGCACAAATCTGTGATCCGTGTGCAAAAAAATCCTCAGAATCTGTCCACAAATACTAGAAGAAGCAGGCGACCAGGTTGGTTTCAATATCCAGACTCAATGATGCTGATCTAGGGTGGGCCACGTCTGATCACACCTTGATCTGGCGACTTCCAGTGCTTGGAAGATGAAGAAATATATCCAGAGAGTCTCTCAGAGACTATGACAACTTCCAATGCTTGGAAGATGGATGAGATTCACTCAGAAGTGTGGCTCTAATACCATGTCAAAGCCAGAGAGGGAAGAAGGAAGAGAACTCTTTGTGAATTCGATATCCCCTTTGAGGGTCACGATCTTTTAATATATAGAGATAAAGTTTACATAAAAGATTACATTGATTGAGATAATCAACTAAATTAAAGCAAATCTAATCTAATTAACATCTAATCAGATCTCTTAATAAGGCACATAATCAATTACATAAATAAAGCAAATCTAATCTAATTAACATCTAATCAGATCTCCTAATAAGGCACATAATCAATTACATAAATTTACAAACGAGATTTGATTTGACTTTTGAGCTTTATGGGCCGAGCCCACTGATCTAGGCCCATTGGCCTAGTTGACAGTAAGTTCTCCCCAATTCCAATTCTCCTAATTTCCCTCCTTGTTGCTGTAAGTGGGTTGCATGTTGATGAATTCTCCTCCCTTCCTTTCCCTTGTACTCTTTGAGTGTAGGAGAAGCTTTGGAGGTTGGTTTTTGGCTAGTGGGTGTGTGGAGAGCTCCTTCCTCTTCAATCATTGTAATTTCTCTTCTTTTGGTTAAGGCAAGTGGATTTGCTTTATATATTGAGCATGCATGTGTGTCATTTGTTTCTTGTTAATTCAATTGCTTAGAATTCCCTAAATTCCAAGCTTGTCATGGTTAATTTGATTATATATGCTAAATTGGGTATCATGGGTTGAATGGACCTTAATTGTTGGTTAATTTGATGATGGGTGGATGATTTGATGAATGGAATGTGGATTGGAGGAGGGCATGGTGGCTCTTTTTTTTCTTTTTCTTTTTTTTTGGGCAAGTCATAGCCTCAGAAGGGTTTAGGAAGGAAGGGAATAGACTTGAGGGGAATGGGTTTGAAGGTGGTAAGAGGTTGGGGAAGGAGCCACTCAAAAGATTGATTTTCAGGCTCAGAACTCGTTGTTTTTGTCAAAATTCAGTCATCAATTCGGTTAACCGAAATTTCACAGAACTTTCTGCCCAAATTCAGTCATCAATTCGGTTAATTGAAATTCCACATAACTTTTTGCCCAAATTCAGTCAAGAATTCGATTAACCCATCCAAATTCAGTTAAGATTCTTCACTGAAATTGGGCAGATTTTTGAACGACCATAACTTTTGACCCGTTCGTCGGATTTTGGAGTTCTATATACCGTTAGAAAGCTCTTGAAATAGAGATTCCAGCGGTCCACTCATCTTAATGATCAAAGGTTGGGAAAGGAAGTGGATATTTGGATCAATGAACTAGGCCCTTGTCACTTTTGGAAAGGGACTCTTAACCTAGTTGGACCCCTAGGTCGACACCCATTGACCTTACCCTTGCATGACCAACATAAGGAGATGAAAATGAAGTACGTTGGCTTGGTGTGCTTCATCGGTTGTCCGGGATTTACGTGTATAGATCGTGGGCCGAATGCGTATTGAATTGAGTCAATTGGTGCCCAATAACTTCCGCACACCAAGAGCTCACCAAATAAGGGCATCGTTGACTAATTTTCCATACGTACTCCGTTGGGGACACGTACGGTACATGATGGACAACCCTTGACCAAGGATTGACTTGGTCTTCACTCTTGACTCGTAAATATTGTATCCGTAGCTTGACGTACCTTGTACACTCTACTCTTGAATATTCGTATAACTTGTTAGAACTAGGTTGGACCGGACCTAGAGTGTATCCCTAGGTACCTTGTTATCTTGTACTTGATGGATGTGTGTGGGTAGACTTGTTATGAGGACTACTCATGGGAACGTGGGACTTGACTTGTATCTTGGCTTGACTTGGAGTAGCCCTCAACTTATTGTCTTGTACTTGGATTCTAGCCACGTGCTTGTCTTGGATCTTGTGTCACATGCCACATCATCACCATCATTATCATATCTTGCATACATGTCCAGTTGCAATCTGATGATTCTTGAGTGGGCCGGTTTCTCGGACACTAGGGTGGGCAGTCGGCTTGGACGGAGTCCACGGCGCAAGATAATGGCAGTCGGCTTAGATGGCGCTGTTATTCCTAGTAGGTAGCTTTTGATACCAATAGTGCCGGACTTTAGGGTATTGGTAGTCGGCTGGGACGACATTGATACCCCCGGGAAATGGCTAGGACATCCTCTCAGTCTCCTCTTACTTGCGCATTGCATATCACATGGATGGTTATTCTTGTTACAACTTGCTAGGACTTATATTACTATTTGATTCTTATAATTACTCTTGCTTATATGCCTAGCTTCTGGCCTTGTTATCTTACAATCATGTACTTGTCTCTATTCTCTTTTGTAACATGTTATGAATAATATAAATGCTTATTCTCTTGCCAACATTTTGTTGATCCTGTATTCCTTGGTGTGCAGACGACATCGCCTACTATGTCGACCCGGACACTAAGGCAATCTCAGAGGATCCTCAACCGTTGGAGGAGGACGAGTTATGTGAGTGGAGTGCCCATGACGTAACGTAACGTCATCATTCCTAGCATCTGTGAGCGAGACATGGGGACACTTGTTATCTAGACTTGTAGATCTCATCTTTTGGATATTTTGGATTTGTCTTATTCTACCTTGTATATCTTTTGTTACCAGACCAAGGATTTTTGGATGGTCCTGATATGTATATAAACTTTATGTCTTTATCCTTTGAAACTTAAATATATAATGGGATGAAATGCATCGTTGCTTCGATATCTTCACAGGGATTATGAAATTTGATTACTGGTTAAATTCCACAGGTTATTACAATTAATGAGGTTCAAATACACAATCCCCACGGTGGACTTCGATCTTTGGGCAATAAGAGCAAAATTTTTTAACTAGCCCTAATTTTCACACCCTGGATCCGGTTTATTCACTAATCGGGTTCGGGGCCGTGACAGTGGTCCTTCCGTCTTTTGCTTTTGCTTGGGATAAAAGCTTGCCTGCATCATTGTTACTGCAAAAGTGACCCTACATTTCACTCCTCTTCCCCAAATGCCCACCAAACAGCATCTAGTAAAACATACAACCATTGACTATACAGACTACTTATTTTTTACTACCCAATCAATTTACCAAACAACTCCTGAGGGCATATTTGGATGTGCAATATTGCACAAATTATCGAAATATTTTGTCATAAGGGATGGTGATCCAGTTATGTTAGTTCGTGGTGGCATGGGATGATGGGAATAAAAGATCACAGTAGGTCAAATAATGCTTTTAACTTTTCTGCCCCATACCCGAATACGGCATCTCACCTATGGTACCCATACCGATATGGATTCGGGTATGTTATACAGCAAGATACGGTTAGGATCATCATCATCATCATCCAAAACCTTGTCCTAACGATGTTGGTATCGGCTACACGATTTTTGTTTCTTCATTCCGATCTATCTTGAGCCAAATCCAAAGATACGATAAGGAATATAAAATTTGAGGATATGACTCTTTCATTTTATGAAAAAAAAAAAACAAAAAAAAAAACCCTAACCCTTTTCCCCCCTGAAGAAAATAGGGTTGTAAGGGGAAGGAGGAGGAAAAAAAAAAAAAACAGAAGAGACAGATGCACTTGTGCCCTAGCGTTGACATTGCCGTCACCTCGGTTGTTGCCGCTCGTCATTGCCATCTATTTGTTGTTGACGTCCGTTGCCAGCGCTCGTCTTGCACCTCCTCTCCATTTCCTCTCCTCATCCTTTCTTCCTTCCTTCCTTTCTTTATTTATCGTTCTTTCATTGGACTTCAAAAAGAGAGACTATCTCAGGAATAGGAGGGCATCGATTTTCGTATAGACTCTCTCGGGAAAAGGAGGGCATTGATTTTCATATAGAGAAACACTCTCGGGAAAAGGGGGGCTATTAAAGGGGTAGGGGTCAGACACGGTCTGGGATGGGATGCAGCAAAGGGCCCTAGGCCTAGGGCGGTTTTGTAAAAGTAGACAAGGGCCTGTGCAAATTTTATAAATGGGCAGGGCATGGGGTAAGCTTTATTTTTTAAATTTTCTAACTATGTTTATTTTTCTCTTTGTATATTACTTTTCATAAATAAAATTTTGAAATGTATCTTAAATGATATCGTACCCGTATCCTTATCCGAACCTTTTGAAGTTGGCATGTTGAATCCCCGCTCCCCATGTCCGTGTCAATACCAATGTCCGTATATGGGCATCACATGTAATAGGTGCTACCGCTAGCAATGATTTTGGTTAGATTGGACAAAGAAACAACTAGCCACCTAAGGAAGTTTGCAATTACCATACACCACTCAAAACTTGTAACATAAAAGATGACCATCAGTTCTAATAAAATATTCAAATAACTCAAAATTGAGTACATTGGAGAGTAGTAGTAAGGATAGATCTGAAGAAGTGCAACCTATTCGAGGATTTCCCCCGGGATCTCAAATTTGGCCCAGGATAGACCGGAATGGTGGAATAGAATTCTTGTAACAGAACCCAACGTAGTTGAGACAAGACTTCGATGATAATGATGATGGTCAAAATTGAGTACATCTAAGTGCACACAAAACTAGAAATGTCACTCAATAGGACATCGACAAGGTCCCTTGAACACAATGCGAGATTTCATGTTCTAAATGAAACCTTCGAGCAGAATTTTCCTGCAAGTATATCTTCTTTAGATAGAGCTACATTTCTTTTACAATCTTGTATGGGCGAAGGTTCATGATAAACTGTGGTTCAGCAGAACCCAATATCCAGGTCATGATCTGCCAATCTTTAACTTCCCATTTAGCTAGGAGCTTTTCATCAGTAGGTTTGGGATCTGAATCATCAAGATGTCCCCAGAGTTCTTTACCCTTAAGGTAAATTTGGAAGCAAAAGGCCCAAGTGGTATAGTTTTTACCATTAAACTTGATCAAAATGATATCACCTTTCTCCATAATATCAATGCAGAGATATTCTTAGCAAAAAAACAACAACCGATAGCAATCCTACTTCAAGCACAATAATCGGCAACTCGAAAACACAATAACAGCCACCAGAGATCCTAATAAAATATACCAAAAGATGTAGAATAGCAGTGTATAGCCAAAAGATCACAGAAGATCAGGATCTGTGATCTGTAGAACAAAAACAGGCCAAAAAACAAATTGGGTGACCTACAGAAACCTATCAACAGGCTTTGTGGACCCCACTGTTTGATCGAATCCAAGATCAGACCTTGTCGGTTGGTAGTGTGGAAACAAGAGATCTAAGTTTCAACTGAAACAGATCAATATCCAAGAAACTGTACGGTATTGATAAGAAAAATACAAAGAAACAATGATTTCCGAAAAAGGTCCTGATGGCGTACCTCCGAAGCTCGAAAAATCTTCAAAAAATCACCAAAAAATCCTCATAATAGCAGCGACCAAGGTGGTATCAAAACGGAGATCTCTCCTGATGATCACAGGTGGGCCCCGTGAAATCTGTAGAATCTGCTCCCTTTCCTGATGATCGCAGGTGATCTGTAGAATCTGCTCACTCTCACGACAGTTGTTGGTTGCTTCCTTACAAGAGTAAAGATCTCACCATCTCTGATACCATATCATTCAAAAGCATGTGCAAAAGAACACAAGAACGAGAGAGTGTTTTCTGTGAAATACTCCAATTCAACTTGCCGCCTTCTTGAATTTCTCTTCTTTATATAGACTTTACAATTACATTGCCTAAGTTACGCTACAAATCATGGAAACAAAACCTAAGTAAATCTCTAAGTATGGTAAGACATCCTGGCATACACGGTTTTATCATTCTGTACGCGGTTTGACTAGATCTCATATTTACAAGTGGGCTGGGCCTATTATCAAATACTTTACACTTTAACAGATATCATTATTGGAAATTGATATGAGATGTCATTTACAGGAACTTCCACAAGCCAGATATGTCCACAAAATTATATTGATATGTGAAATTATACAATATACATTAGTGGTGTGTTTGAATTTTTCAAATGAAAATGTATCATTAAGGATAGCAGTACAATGGAGTCTACATAAATAGTTCAGATATGATAACAAACTATAAGAATAAAAGTACTGTCCACATACGAGGGCATTAATCTCCACAATTTGTTTTCTTTACTTATCATAAGTTTTGAGATAAATCTGCCAGTCTGATATGGACATGAGCATTGGATAGGGGAAGTCTTTTAGCATAAAAAGAACCCCTGTTTCATTTCCTCAAAGTGATTTTTCTTAGCTGTTTCTCTTAAAGAAGATAAAATACAATTGTTGCAAGTCAGCAATGTAAAATCAGAAGCAAGCAAGTATACAGTAATTCATTTAGTCGAAAATAAAAAAAAAAATGTTCTTGATAGACGAGTGATGTGAATGGACACCCTCCCAATGCACCGCTCAACCAATTATGTTAAATAAACAAGATATATAACGGCTCATTTTCTTAAGCAATGAAAACAGGTTGAGTAGGACTGATTTCCCCATTCTAATGCAGGCAGATTCATGATCAGCCAGCCCATTGGGACCAGCCCACATGCCAAGAAATTTTAGCAAAATTAAAAAGAAAGATCTCCAGATCATGCAAAGTTTTCTAGTTTTAGTAGTAGCTAAAATATAGAGAGATTAGAAAGTTTCCTTTTATTTACTATAGAATTAAATTGTGATTGTGATGCAGATGGACCTCAGGCCACATGTGTAGGGCCAAAGTAGATTTAGGAATTTTAATTCAGTAATTATATGTTAGTTTCTAATTTTATTTTAATTAGGATTAGGTTTCCAATATTATTCAGTTTCCTAGTTTAATTGGTTTTCTTAGCCACCAAGTTTTCTTTCTTCTTTATATGCATTGTAAGAGGAGAAGTTCTGAGAGAGTTGATTAATGGAAATTGGGTTTTCCCATTGAGGTGCATCCTCGTTTAGAAAATTGAACATGTAAATCAGACTTAGCAATTTAGAAAATTATCACTACGGGGATAATTATCAAGGTGAAGGTCAAGAAAAAGAGGAGTGCAAGGGAGATTTCGATGAAGCCACCTTTAAACATGAGGACGACGTCGATCAAATTGAACATGTAGAATTAGATCAACCTACTGAAGATGTAAAGGAAGAGCGAGGCAAAGCGGCCATTGAAGACATAAATCTAACAACTGGTTTAGTGCTTTCCAAAGCATTTTATGCCAGGCCTAATGAGTTTGGGTGTCAAGCTCCCAAGAATTAATTATTTCATCTGCAACAACTAATTACTTCAACATCCAAGTTGCAAAATTTGGTGTTAAATACTTCATCATTAAAACCCCATCCCATCTGTCCAGGTTCAGCTTTGTTAATCTGCTTTTCCACTAAAGAATCACTTAATAAAGTGTCTAATTAAGCTTTACAGCCATGACTGTCTAACACAAGTACACAATCCTCATTAAGCCAAACTTGGCACCGTCACATGATGGGTAGTTACACATGGGCTCCCCTCTTCTCAACTACAACACACATCAGCTATCAAGCCACTATATAAATAAATTGTTGCAGTTTCATTACTCTTCAACCATACCAAATTAATAAATGAACAACAAAGTGTAACAGAATGGTAAGGATATAAGTACTTTTAAAAGCAATCTATAAGAAAAGGGCAACAAGATAAAAAGAGAGTACCTTCAAAGTTAAGCCATCCTCTGCTTTGTTAAGGTTGCCTTGTAATGTACACTGTGGAGTCCGTGTCCCACATTGCTCTAACTGACTTAAAGCACACATCAATGAACAAAGCAGTCATCATAAACTAAAAGAATAAACATTTTAAAATGTCTCAAACAAGATTTTCTCCACAAATCAAAATTACAGCCGAGTCTAACCTATATGCACAGTGAGCAGCTATGATGCATGGATACGGAAGGGACACACCGTGGACACGGAAAGGACACAGATTTTACATATGAAAAGTGAAGTATCGGATACACGTTGGCTATTTTTAAGTATCGTTGCATCATAGGTGAAAAGATTTACAAAATCCTTGATCTGTATTAATATCCATTCATTCTTTGTGTTACACCGAGTATGGACAACAGTAGAAACATATCACCAAACATTCTCAACCATCTCATCAGCTAGTGAATTTGGACACACAAAAGAATAGTGTCATCGGCAAAAGTCAACAGGAAAAAGTTCATCAGTGGGATTGGTACAGCAATCATATCCAAAGTAGGACTGATGCAAAGAGCCATCTGCTAGATCATGGAGAGACATGTCCCAATTACGTGCAATGTGGAAAACATAAACCCATCAAAGCCATTCAATTTATGCAGGCAAAAATGTCAATGTGGTGGGATAACAATTTCAACCATCCAACCGGTGACCTACAAACTATGATCAACCACGCTCAGCTTTGAACACTAAAAGGCCAATCAATCAGCTGCTTAGTATCATCCAATCCGTGTGGTTTTCAGACACTACTGTTACAAAACCCGGACCCACCAAAGGAATGTTCCATACCACCACATTACAGAAACACATATAAGAAATCCCACAAATCTATGCTAAAATTCCAGAACGAAACAAACCCATGAAGGAAAATGAAAGTACCTGGACATGGAGACTGCATCTGTCATCCACTGAAAATTGTTGACTCGAAGCATTCAAGCGCAAGATGGGTGTGCCCTCTTCGTCTACAACAAACTGCACACCAATGCCCAGAGGCCACCCATCCTGTGCAAGTGTAGAAAGGGTACCCACAGAAGAAAGCTCCATGATAGTCCTGGAAACCTCAGCTGGAGAGGGTTTTGTGAGAAGATCCTCTTTTGGGGCTATCTCAGCTACAGAAATAGAGCATCTAGGTGCCTGAAATACAGATCTGAGACATTGGTTTTTCTTTGAAGGTCTGAAATGGGTGCTTTTGGTGAGTGAGAGTGGAGAGAAAGTGGTGGAGAAGGATATGGTTTTGGGGTGGGGAGATGGAAATTGGGTGGTTGTAAGGAACATGGAAGGGATTGAGGGAGAGGTGATGGAATGGGTTTGAGGAATCATTTGGGTAGATTGGATTTGGGTGCTTCAATGTTGATTGATCAGGTGCTTGGTGGAAAGATTAGAACTTTGGAAAGATAAGCAAATCGGAAACTGAAAGCAGAATTAAAAACATTTAAATCAAATCAAAGAGACTAGAGCATCATGATACTGTCTTGTCTGCCTTTGGCGAGAAGAATGACACTGGGAAGGAGAAGAATTTGGTAACCCGGGGCCGTTCAAGATTACTCTACTCCTTGAGGTGGACCATGGCAATATGTGGTCCCCACCTCAGCTGGTAGACCCTATCTTGAGCAGACCAGGGAAAGTTATCTTTTTAGGAAGGGCACATTTGAAACAGTTGTCGATTCTATGGCTTGAGGAATCCTCAAACTTATTGTTTTTCTGCAGGATTGAAGAGTGAGAATTCCTCTCCCACTGTTTTTCCATGATATATTTGGTGCAGCCGATATTGAATCCCCATAAAAAATTTTCTTGTTCCTGTTTGGTGCAGCCTGTGGAATCCTCATAGAAATTGAGAATGCCACATTTGTGTAGCCTTGAAATCAAACCAAATATCAAATCCAAATTAATCCAGTAAGGAAAAAATCTCAAGAAGTGAAGCCAATAAATTCCAATGTGATCAAATGATGCAATGAAGGTGGACCTGACCATCTAATGATTTAATCACAGCAAGTCAACACCATAAAAATGGTGTACTCACAAAGGATCACATTCACACCCGGCAAAATTATTTTATGAAGGCAGGCCCTACCTGTCAATTAGGCCCACTTTCCTAAATCTTTGTGCCACCTTGTAGACAGCATTCTAATAGTGTTAACCTACATAGATGAACCATTGTTTAGCACTCGATCCGGTATAATTACATAATACGATGGTGTTGCCATCTATATTACATATGATTTTAAATTTTGGTGCCAGTTATCGTACCCGTCGGGATTGAGATCAGTCTGTACCGCCCGTGATGGCCTGTGTCAATCGTGCTAATCGAGATGAAAGTTCAAGTTAGACAACTATGCTAAGCCCTAAAGGGGGTGAATAGGACCAATTCTAAAAAGGAAAATATTCAATACATACGGTACTTGATTTCTTCCCCTTGGTATCAAAGTTAATCATTTTTACCCAAACGTTCTCCGTATAGTCAGTAATTTTTTTTATAATATCGCAATATATCGCAAGTTTCTTAGTTGTGATATCACAAAAAACGATTGGTTAAAAGTCAATGAATGCATTTCTGTTTATAAATCCTTTTGTTCCATTGCTTTGGTCTCTGAAATGGGTTCTCTACTTCCATGCCTTGCAAGTGTAGCTCCTGCCACATAACAAGTGATCTCCTATAATATATAACAAGTGATCTCCTGCCACATTCTCTACATGTCAACCTTAGGCCACTATCATATATAGCAATTGAATCTCCTGCCACATTTTTGTTTAAGGTATTCATTCCATGTTTCCCACCTTGTATGTATCTCCCTCTTATTTATTATATTATTTTTTTCTTCTTTTCTGTCTTTTGAAAAAAAAGTTAGAGTACAAGGAATCCCACTTGTAGAAACATTTGAAATATTTTGTGTAAATATTAATAGTGACATTAGGTGGGATTTGTGGAGCCTCACTTTTTTTATGAACATCCTATTGTTGATATATTAAAAAAATCCCCTTGTTATCATATCATGAATTACCAACAACTGGATTTGGCTTGGACATCCAGTTGCAAAAAACAATGTGGGATGTCTTGTTCATCCCGTCCTATTGTGGGCCCCAGCACAAACTCAGAATGTCCACATATTCTTTTAACACTTTTCTCTTATTGTGGCATTACAGACATAATTTTGATCATTATCTTAAATTGCTAATGATTTTTTTTAATGCTATATATAAGTAAGCAAATGATTAAATGGTTTAGATTCTTTAATAGTTATCAACGAATGGTGATATTCATTAGATAAACAGGTTCCACGAAAATGGAATGCCCCTTTCTTTTTTTTCTTTCTTTTTTTTTTTTTTTGTGCGTGCGGGGGCGGGGGTGGGGGGGGGGGGGGGGGGGGTCTTGATTGATTTCACAATTGAAGCCTGACTTTGTAGCTTTCCTAGATAATAGTTAAAGACATTTGTAACCATCTAACATCAAAACCCAAAATATATGGCACCAATTGACCAACCCCCATGTTGTCACTATTATTTTATTTAAATGGGTGTTTTATGGTATATATATACTTTTGCTAAATGTAGAGAATTAGTACCAATGAGATGTAAAATAAATTTGCTAGAATATTTAGGTGTAGAATTGATTAAGATAATGAATTTATTTATTTTTTTTTGAACGGATAATGCATTTGTTATTTGGTTGTTAATGGTATAAAAATATGTAGCTTCGTGATATCCTAAATGTCAATCCTTGGATTTTAACTCTTTTAATTTTTCATGAACGCACAGAGTAGTTTTTTATTTTATGTTTAACAACCTTCAAATTTTAGTAATTCCAAACATTCATCTTATTTACTAAAGAAATACTTATTCCGATATTTATTCCGATAAATAGAGAGAGAAGGAGGTAAAGAAAAGAGAATACCAGATCTCTCTAAAAGAGAGAGGGAATAAGGATTACCAGGTTCAGCAGGGGCGACTACACTCGGAACTCCCAGATTGCGAAACAATGGTGGCCAAAATCCCTAGTCAATGGAGACAATGGAGACGATGATGCTTTGTCGACGACGAACGGACGTTGGGTGCCTTGAGTATTTACAAACAGGTTGGCGAGGGAGGAGGATGGTGAAATTCAGCTGGGGGAAAGAGTTACCGCATGTGAAAATTAGGAATAGTCGAACAGGAAGGGATAAAACTGATGAAAAGAGCTTTTCGAGTTGTGCTATCGCAATAAAAATTACAATATCACAACATAAATTGCAATATCGCAACTAAAAAACTTGTGGTATCGCAACTTAAATTGTGATATCGTGAAAAAAAATACGCCTTCTGGTCTGCGCAGCAGTACGGACTGTACGGAGAACGTCTGGGTAAAATGGCCAACTTTGATAATAATGGGGAGAAATCATGTACTATAGGTTACCGAACAGAGATTTTTCCTTCTAAAAATTTAACAAAATGAACTAAATTAAAGTCTCAAAAAAGAATCACAAGTAATAAACACAATTAGCGATCACTTAAATTGAATCGCAAGATATTACTTTGATAAAGGGCAATGAAATGATCAAGAGCAATCCAAAATATAGCAATGAAATCAGTGGCAGCTCCAGGAATTCGAGTCAGAGGGTCAACAAATGACTTATTTTCCGTAAATCAAATAAATTTATTTTTCCCTTTATCAACATTTGTCATCTACTTTCAATAATTCGATAAATATAATATAAAATTCTCAAAAAATCTATTTCCGATAATCCGACAAAAATAATATTGAATTCTTAAAAAAATAAAAAATCTTAATGCATTGTTACTAATAGCCCTTAATCCAAAAAGAAAATCCAAATACATTAACTCCTACAGCTACCATCAACAGGCTTTCATGTGTTGAAATCGTTGTATAATAGCTTCATTATCAACACTAGGAAACACATCATTTTTGTTAGAAAAGAGAGAGACTAAGAGAAAGAAGATTAGAGGGAGATGATAGAGCTTTTCTATTATCTCATTATGTGTGTATAAATACAAAAGAGAGAGAGCCTATTTATAGGCAAAGTACCCTCATAATTGAGGAACCCAAATTCTAACCCGAACGCATCTTAAGTGGGTATCCACCCAAGATTCATATCTCATAACGCTCCCCCTTGGATGACCACTATTCAAAGACAGTTGCCTCATTAAAAACCTTGCTAAGGAAAACCCAGTGGGAAAAACTAAAGTGATGGAAAAAAAGTACAACATTCTTCAAGATCATTGAATTGGTGTTGGACGTGCATAATACTACCTCCTTAAAACCTTAACTAGGAAAACCCAGTGGGATAAAACCTAAAAAAGGAGTACAGCGCACAAATGTCCTGGGTAGCATACTTCAGGATGCTCCTTGATAAACCACTCCCCCTGATGATAGCAAGCATTTACATAGTTTGATGATGAACTCTACGTATGCCAATCTCATATACAAACTCCTGAAATACTGATTTTGACAAAGATTTGGTAAACAGATCAACCAGGTTGTTACTTGAACAAACTTGCTTGACTTCAATTTCATTGTTCTTCTGAAGTTCATGAGTGAAGAAAAACTTTGGTGCTATATGGTTAGTCTTGTCTCATTTAATGAAACCTTCTCGAATCTGTTTTATGCATGCTTCATTATCTTCATAGATAATATTCGGGATACCTGCAATAGATGGTAATTGACAAGAACTGCGAACATGCTGAATCAAAGATCTTAGTCATACACATTCCTTACTGGCTTCATAAAGAGCCAAAATCTCAGCATGGTTGGAAGAAGTAGCTACCAAAGTCTGTTTAGTAGAACGCCAAGAAATGGCGGCATTACTATTAAGAAACACATAACCTGTCTGTGATCGACCCTTATGAGGATTAGAGAGATAATCTGAATCTGCATATCCTACAAAACTGAAATCTCTACGATCATAAGAATAAAATATTCCTAAATTAGTTGTTCCTTGTAAATATCGTAGGATGTGTTTAATACTAATCCATTATCTTAATTGGATTGAGTACGTACTCCTTGGCTTTGCTTCAGGCAGAGGAAATCCTTCCGGGATTTATAGAACATGGTTCTGTGTCCCAATCATCATCATCATTTCTATTCCATCTCTCTCTTGAATCATTGTAAAGTCTAGATATCTCTTCATTATCCGGTACTGGTGCTCTTTAGGGGCTTCCAAAGTCTCATCAGGGGCTTCCATTATTCTAGAGAGAACTGATTTTACGATAACCTTCAGGAGCGCTAGGTGCCTTTTCGGGAGGAACCTCTTCAGGAGCATTACTTGCCTCTTCGGGAGGAACGTCTTTGGGAGCGTTACTTGCCTCTTCGGGAGGAACCTCTTCCGAAGCGTTATGTGCCTCTTCGGAACGAACCTCTTGAGGAGGGTTACTTGCCTATTCGGGAGGACATGATGATGATTGTTTATTTCTCCTTTTCCGCGGAGCCGAGTCCTTTAAACCTATAGGTCTGCCACACTTCTGGCATATTGCAGATTCTTTTACTACTATATTTTGATTTTGTCCTACAGGGACATTAATCCTGACATGTGCATTTATAGCTGGTACATGTGACTTTGTCACCTTTGCTGCATCGTTAAATGCGTCAGGTAATTTGTTTGTAATTTCTTGTAAGTCACAATTCTCCATACTTCATTTTCACATTGTGAAATACGTGGATCTAGATGAGACAGATTGGAAGTATTCCATGTTAGTTCTCGTCGTTCTTCAGGAACGGGTTGTTCTACAGGAATAATACATTCTTCAGGAACTATCTTATCTCCCCCTAACGGCGGGAATATTGCCTCATCATATGGGCTCTTCCAGAGCCTTCAATTATTTGCACAGGTCCAGCTATGGTGCATACCTTTCGTGGAATAAACAGTAATTATGAGAAAAATTTCTGATTTTTCAGAATGGTGTGTTATGGCACTATCTACCAAACATAGATTGTCCTCAGTTCCATGATTCATACCTTAAATAATAAATCAATATAACTATGCAAGCATATGATAAAACTGAAATAATTAAACCATTCACCATAAATTAGGACATTAATGAAAAATAAAGATCCCCATTATAAAGGAAAAGTCTAAGAAACATGCATCTCAAATGAACTAAAAAAATAAAGTTTGTGAAAGTTCAAAGAACTATTGGTCTTCTAGACCATGCCAGGAGGTGCTCCCAAGTAAGTGTTAAATGTGTCATTATCTAGAGGTTTGTTGTCGTCATCCTCAAAGAAGTCTCGAGTCTCCAAGTTTGTAATGTCAATAGGAGGCCTCTCTGGTGTCATTGTATTCCAATTCCAGCCTTCCAGATCATTTGTCTCTGCTAAATGAACAGAGGACTTGTATGCTTTGTATTGTTCTGCCCACTTCCTTTAGTGCACGGCAAGTGCGTGACCAATGGCCGCTTCTTCCACATCTATGGGACGTGTCATCAAGATGGTGGGTAGGATTAGCTGGTGCATTCTAATTGTTCTTATGCCGAGGGGCAGACCACTTCTGGTGATTTTTGAATTTTAGAGGGGGGCCTCTAAAACCACCACGTCTGGAGATTTTATTTCTTCCACCTCTACTGGAGGACCCCCTTCCTCTGTCTCTGTTTGAGCTAAAACTGACATTTGCTTCAAGAACTGCCAAAGATCCAGTTGGTCTGGAGTTATGATTTTTCATCAATACTATGCAATTCAGTTCAGCGACTAGGACACAGGAGATAAGTTCTGAATATTTGGAGAAACGTCATTCTCGATACTACCGCCGCAAGAGTATATTCGAGGCATAAAAAGTGGATAACGTTTTCTCCAACATCTACTCTTCCGAAACCTTTTCACCACATAGTCCTAATCGGGAAATAATATTGAAGAGGACAGAGTTGTATTCAGATACTGTTTTATAATCCCGTAACCTCAAGTTTAACCATTCATTATGGGCAGCTAGTAGTATGACCATCTTCTAGTGATCATACCTATCCTTTAGGGGTTTTCATAGGCCTGCTGGGTCTTCCTCAGTAAGGTATTCATTTTTGAGGTCTTCATGTATGTGATGGCGCAGGAAGATGAGGGCTAACGCCTTTTTCTCTGGGGACATCTTGTTACCTTCATTTATGGTCTCTCCTAGTTTCTTGGATTGCAAGTGGATTTTAGCATCCAATTGCCAAGATAAGTAATTGTCCCCATTTATGTTAAGTGCTTTAAAGTTAATTTTAGCCAGATTTGACATCATGCAAAAACTGTAATAGAAAATATATATTAAGTTAACCGTGTGTAGATAATCAATAAAGTAAAAGGAAAAAATAATGAAACCTAACATCAGAAGTAATTAAGGAAGGAATTAAACATGACAAAAAAATTTGACCAGAAGAAAAGTTAGAACATTGGGTTCTCAACTTTGAGAATCAGAACTGCTGGTTCTGTCAAGACTTCAGGCTTGATTTAGAACTTCAGGTTCATAATACATGAAATTAGAATTGTAGGTGTAAGTGCAAAAAATATAACTCACAAGATTAGGGGGTGCCTGGTAGGACTTATCCAAAGAACTGATGAAGATTAGATGCCTTAGAGCCTGAAAGGGGAGAAACAAACAGTCAGAGGACTCTGGCCTGGGACGGCGCAAGGCTCTCTGATGCCTAAGTTAGAACAAAGGTTGAAGGAGAAGAGAGACAGAGTAACGACTCAAGAGAGGATGTGTGTGCATACCTTTGTCTTGGAGCGTCCTCATATCTATAGAGGATTTTACCTGATATCTTGGAGTGGGCCCATAGATTTGATAAGAATGATCTCATTAGCCCACAAAGTAATAAATGAGGATCCATCATAGCCCACAATGCATTTATTGCCAGTCCGATCAGCCCATATCGCATTAAATACATGTCATGTTGGGCCTGATCATGTCTCAAGCATTGGCGGTTGAGGTCCCATTGGATCCATCCTCGGGCTCTGCCATGATTTGGCTACAGCCGCTGGATGTCGCCTTGTCAGCGATCTGGTGAAAATTGTGGACGGCTGGGATGGCCCATCTGTCTCATTGGCACGTGTCCGTACTCAGCCACATGTCTGATGGCGTGGCAAAAGTAGGGAGACGACCATAGTATTTATCTCGACCGACAACATGGCTCCCTCGGCCGGGGTAAGGTGGATAGCCGAGGTCAGCTTGCGTAGCCGAGGTCAGAGCATAACTGAGGTAAGTCTGGTCCCGGCCAAGGTTCTGACCCAGCTGCCAAGGTGTGCTTGGACGGCATGTAGGCGCGCTTAACTAGTAGCTTATCGTCGAGGTTAACGTAATCTTGGTACCTTAAAAATCACCCCACACAATTGCCCCTAGCTTCTGACTTCTTAGGGTCTCCAGCCTTTAGAGGTCAGAAGCTATAGAGCCTGATGGGAGACATTTGATCATTATCCAGCGCCGTTCCGACTCTTCGAGGTAATCAATACTACGCCTCGCTTATTATGGGGAATGAGCTGGCAGTGATACGTGTCATTGTATGACTGGCTGCGCCGTCAAACTGATGGGACAGGCGCGATTCGCGACGTGGCCCTTTCGAATTTCTTAATGGCGCCCAAGGAAGGCCTTCTTCCTTTTATAAATAGGGGCGTCTTCTTCTGCCTTACTTTCTTTATCTTCTTTTCTATCTCCACTTCTCACCTTTACTCAAATAAGGCTTCTCCTGAGATTTTCAGGCGAGGACGATTACGTAATGTCGAGGATATTGCGTGCCCAGATTGATCTCCATCTCTAATTCATCCATCTGCAAGTCTTCCTGAGTCTGGGTTCTTTTAGGGTTTTTCCCCTTTAGGGTTTCTTCTCACCTTCCTTTTTCAACCCCAAGTTGTAGAAATGGCCGGTCACAAGTTTCAGTTAGAGACCCCTGAGGGTATAGCTAGATTCAGGGAGGCGTACTGTAGCGCCCCAATTCCGGATACCGAGAAGACCGTCAAAGTACCGAAATTGGCGCGCTACTTCCCGGAAAATCCAAGAACTTCCAAGATCGTAGGTCCGCAGTGAGGTCCAATTTAAAACTTTTTGAACAATATTGTAACAACAGTTAATATTGCGGAAGCGTAATATAAGCGGAAGCAATACAGAGATAGCGGAAGCATAAGGTATCATCGTATATATGTCAAATGTAGATGGGCTGAAGTCCAGCCTAAATGTATAGTGATAACAAATCAAAGTTTAATTACATATTTTTACCACTACCCGTCTCACAACAAAAATCTCTCAAAAACCCTAAACAAAAGAACGCTCAAACCCCTGCAGCTGGTGTCGGCTCTCCACCCTCCGGCTCGACCTCATGGTCGGCCGGTCCCCATCCGTAGTCGCCTACTATGGGCACCTCAATGAGTGCGAATGCATCACCCTCGAACTCGGGGTCAAGACCTAAGCACCAAGAGTGGATCAGATCTAAAGATCTGGCAAGTCACAGTATGCTAATAATATAGAACGTATGCATCAAATGAGTAGAGACAGTAATAAAGTTAAGAAAGTAGCAATGGTACAGATTCTGGGCAGTTGAGCAAGATAAACAAATAGAATCAAGATAAACATAATAAAATAAACCTACACAAGATGGCACACTCACACAAGCTGGATACCGCGGGATATTATGCCGCGGCCCTTCCATACCGAACACAGTCGCGGCGGGGAAAATCTCACAGTGCTGGGGATTATCTAGCCCCGCAAACAACATCATCCATCAATACACACTGAGACCGGACTCGGTATCGCACCGTCCGTCTCCAACAATGCTCATCATGATAGCCCCACATCAAATCTCAATAGCTCCTACCAGTGATGATCAGTCCAACTGGCTGAGCTTAAATCAACTGAGTGAATGTCTATGCCGACTCGGAAACAATAAAGGTCTGTGTCTGTCTAGGCTTTGCCTTGTGTGAACAAGGTCCTAACAAAGTCCCTAAGAGGTCCAAGTACTCAATACAACATGTGGATCATAGTCCAAGTCCAATTCCATTCATTGTATCCGTACCAAGGCCCACCAAATACATGGCCTGGTCTATAACAATCCATATGAGATACAAGTCCATGTTCAATGACATATGATCCATCTACGTCCATAATGGGTGAACCAGCCCATACAATCTAACCTCTCCATTCTAGGGTAATTCACATCCAACTTAGGCCATAAAAAGGGCCTGCCTAGCCACAGACACGGGTCAATGATCCACCCAATCAGATTAACCGGGTCACCTCTAAGTAGTCCTAGGTTCGGGTCCTCCATTTTCCATTTAATTAATAGGTATAAGCAATAATAAGGACAATAGAGTGATAGTAATAATATGAGGGAGATGAATCTCCAAGTACAAGGATCAAGTGGAGATATCAACGGTCCATCCTAAGTAATTGGTCCACATCAGGTTCAGGTCTATCTCAGGTAATTTGATCCTTAAGTGAAACCACAGATGCTAAGGAATACTGTGTTTGGTGCTTAGAAGTTATGTGCATCATTTGGTAACGTATAAAGGTCGAATCATCTTAGATTACATAACCTGGACTTTAATTAGATGACCCCACGAGTCAAGGTTGAGCCGTACCATTGACTCGTGACTGGCACAGTGATGGAGGTCTATTTGAATGGTCAATGGGCCCTACATATGATTGCAACAATAGAAATTAGAATCTGGGGATCGTCACTGTACACAGTGTGCTCAGCCGACCTCCTGGCCTGGGCGGTCAGCTCGGCACACTATGATCAGAGAAGGTGAAACATCCTGCAGGCAAGGCCTGCTCGTCCAGGACTTCCTGTGAGTTCGGCTAACCCCCTGGCCTGGGTAGTTGGCCGTACACACTAAGAATTCTGGCTGAATGAAATGTCCCAGGTTCTAGTCTCCTTTGTTGGAATCCGGTCTTTTAGGAAATCCATCTCGGAGTTCGGCTAAGCACTAGAGCTCAATTGAATACTCAGCTCGGCCACCCAGCTCAGCTCGGCAAAGGGCCTAGCTCAGTTCGGTCACCCAGCTGAGTTCGGGAAAAATGCATTGAGTTCGGCAAGGTATTGAGGTCGGTCTAGCTCTCAGCTCGGTTAAGCTCTGAGTTCGGCTAAGTCCGAAGTCCGGTCTAGCACGGAACCCGGTCTGGCACTGAGCTCGATAAAACACTGAGCTCGGCCATAACACTGAGCTCGGCCGTAACACTGAACTCGGCTTAGACACTGAGCTTGGCCTAGACACTTAGCTCGGCTAAACGCGAATCTCATCCTAACCATTATGCTCGGCAGAACTCTGAGTTAGGCTAGTGTTGAATCCAGCCATCGCTGAGTTCGGCCAGTACTGAGCTCGGCAGTTGCTGAGCTCGGCCATCGCTGGACTCTGTCCATCTCTCCCATCAGTGCTGTGTTCTGTTACAGAACCCAGTTCTGCGACAGAACACAACTTCTCTTCATCATGCACAGGGATGGTGGTCCACCTCTGATCAAAATCCAGATCAGGTCGCACCCCATGGTCGCCCAGGGCCCCTCACATAGATGTAGGGTCCTGATCTACCAAGGGTGGTCCCACTTCGATCCCGATCTCAACACAGCGAGATGGGTTCTTGTCATTCCATCTCCGGAAACCCATCACTGCGACCCAATTCTCCTGGGTTTCTCCACAGACCATTACAGAAGCAAAAACACAGAACAATCATTCCCATATCATCCATCAATCATCAACCGGCCATTGATCATCCAAATGAGGTAATCCCATCCATCAATGGCCAAAGGAACCAAACAGACAAGCCCAGAGATCGATCTATTCATATATATTGAAATCTGGAAATCTAACTACAAATTAAAGAAGGAAAACATGCAATCTAGACTACTAGCACAGTGCACTTGCCTTGATCGATTGAAGGTGGAAAGAAAAGAGAGAAAACCACAGGGAAACCAAAAGGAAGGGTCTCGGTAGTTGCTCCTACGGTGCAGGTCGGTCTCGGCCCGGCCTTCTGTCAGGGATTTCTGGGGCGAGGGGGAGAAAAAGAGATATTGGAGGGGAGATACGGGTTCGTTGGAGGGAATTGGGGAAGAAGAAGAGAGAAGAGATTGGAACTTGAGAGAAAAGGAGATGAACAGTAGTTGTTAGGGCAGGGGAGGGTTTAGTTTATATAGGTTGGGTTTTTGGGTTAGGGACAAAAATGCCCTTAGGGTTAGAATGGGATTAGGGTTAGGGTAAAGGGTATTTAGGTCTTTAGGTGGGCTTCTAGAAGATTCTTTGGTGCAAACTCCCTAGAGTAAATACAAAACTCTAGCTAGGGCCTCTAACAAACTCCCTAACTCTAAAATAACAAAAGACCCCCTATTGACTCTACTAATTACACAACTAGACTAAACCTAGGAAAATACATAACTACCCTCACTAAGCCCCATAATTAGTATAATTAAAATACTTAGGCTAATATATAGTATTAAATTCACATTGAGGGCCCACCAGGGGTGGGGTCTCACACGTACAGTATCCCGGAGGAGGTTCGCCTTAGGCCGGCGGCTCCTTCCAACTATGCCCTGCGTTGCCTGTCCGGTGGCTGGATGCCATTCCCCTTGATTTCTGTAATCGAGCGTGGGGTTAGGTTCCCCTTACGCCCTTTGCTTAGGGCTTGCCTCAGTACCTGGTCTCTTGCCCCCTGCCAGTTGATGCCCAATGGCTACAAGGTCATTATGGGCACGGCCAAAGCTAAACGAGGTTTTAGGAATCGACCTCGGTGTGCATGACATCGAGGATGCATATGACATTTGTAAGGCCGGGGGAGGCAACTACTACCTCCGGGTGAAACAGCTCCGGAAGGGCTTCGTCTCGGCCGTGGAAGATTCAAATAAGAACGCCGAGGACAACCTCTTCTGTGTCTCGGGGGACTGGGAGTTTCGACGCTGGTGAGGATAGAACGCACATGGTCCCGCGCCACCTCGGGGTCGTCCCAAGTAAATATCGTCCCTCGACTTTGCTTATTTTATTCATCCTTCCAATTGTCGAACTGATGTCTTGTCTTATCGTGCAGATCTGCGAGAGAGGCAGCGTCGTGCGACGCGTGACGGCTGGAAAAAGAACGTAGCCGACCAAAAAAAGGTTGAAAATTATACCGGGTATGAGAACAGGTCGGCCTGGAAGCTGTTGGGCTACACGCCGAGGTACCGCGGTCACTATAAAAGGGTCGATATAGCGCAGGGGGACGAGCCGCAGACAGGCGACCCTTCCATCACAGTTGCCGCAGTTGGGGGTATTCCGCTGACTGATCCTACTGCTAGCCGGATTGCATCTGGTGCCCAGGCGTCTACCTCCGCCAGTTCGAGATCTGTAAGCCTGACATAGGCCATAGACGCTTATTCGTCTGACCAAGGAGAGGGGATGGAAGGAGATCACCCCCGTTGAAAACCAAAGACTTGACGGCCAGATTCAAGCACCGGTCTTCTTCTTTGGCAGCGCCTTCTTCTGTCAGTACCCGTGCAACTTCGGGTTCGGGTGGTGCTGCGGTCCCTTCCGGTCTTATTGTCGCCCCAAGTGTGGGAGCCCGGCGACGCTCTCCCGACGGTACGAGGGATGGATCTCCGTCGAGCAAGAGGTCCAAGGCGGGGGAGAGAGACTCTGGGGCGCAGAAGGTTCCAAAGGACACAGGGTCCATGCGCATCCCTAGGGAGAGGGCTCTTCCTAAGAAAAGCGCACCGGTGGACAAGGCCCCACTAGAGAAGAGGCTCGAAACCAGTGGGCCTTCGGGGGAAAGCTCTCGGTCGGTCTCGGGATCCCGCCCCCTCGTGTCGACTCCATGGAGGCCGAGGTTGGAGACTCAGCCCAGGAGGCCCTTGAACGTGGAGGACCGGGTAGCTGGGAACTCCTTAGCCGTTGGGGTACTCGCGAAGGCCTGCGCCCTCCCGCGTGATATGGAGCATCACGCAAAATATGATAATGAGTCTCTGCTGTCCTTGGCGATTCAGGCCTCTCTTGTAGTAAGTATTTCTCAGGTAACTTTGACAAATTCTGTCTCGGCTTTTCGTATCTAATGTCACTTTCCTTTACAGAATATTCAGAGGCTCCAGCTGGTCATAGAGAGAAGCGATAAGAATGTCTCTCGGGTCTCTCAGCTGGATCCCGAAATGGAGAAGCTTGGGAAGGACTTGGTGGATTGTCAAAGCAGGCTGGCCGACCTGAGGAAGAATAATGCCGACCTGACTGCGGAAAATGCAGTGGCGGTGAACAGCATCACCAACCTCACGGCCAAAACCCACAAGCTAAAAGGGGAGATCCGATCGAAGACTAAGAGGGTGCTAGAGCTGGAGGCCGAGCTGGAAAAGCAAAGGGTCGGGTCGGCAGTCGAACTGGTGAGGTAGAAGTCCGAGTTGGAGCGGTCGCTGAAAGAGAATGCCGACCTCGAGTCTTCGCTTCGGGCCGAAGTCAACGCTGCTTTCCAGAAGGAGTGGACCGGGCTACGGAGGACCACGACAGACAGGTGGGGGAGATAAGCTCTCTCCTGTTTGAGGAAGGATGCCGGGCTGCATTGAAAGAAGCGAGGGTTCCTGAAGATCATCCGGTCTATCAGAATCTCCCCAAGTATTCAGACCCGGGATCAGAATCAAACCCTGCCCCCTTTCCTGAGAGTCCCGTGATCGAGGTGCATGCTGCCTTCATTTCTCTGGGCGGTGCTCCCTTTCTTCCTCCTGCGGATGCCCCAGAATCGATCGCGCCAGTTGCCGAGGTGCCAGAAACGACCGCGCCTGTTGCCGAGGCGACCGGTCTTTCAGAAAAACAATAAGGGCGTTGCTCTAGCTTCTAGGAACGGCATTTGCCGAAGTCTTTTTCTTGTTTTTTGAATACTTTCCGATTGTATTTCCTGCTTTCGAACTGTAACTTTTCACCTTGTATATGGAAAACAAGTTAATAAAAATGGGCTTTTTGCCCTTTTCATACACTCGTTTTTCTTTCTACCGTTCTTTTTCTTGTTTTGGCCAAGTGTCTGAGTCCGGCTAGTTATTGATGGCTTGTGGTAGGAGGATTGCCTGAGTTGGGATGAGGATACCTGGCGGTTTTCACTGTTATCCGTCCTGGCATCCCGCATTCCGAGGCTCATAAATGGTACTAAATACAGTAGCACGATTGATGCGGAAAATAAGCAGATGACTCCACCTTTCGCCATCCGATCGGCCGATCAATTCAGAGGTGTCGTGCGTTATACGCGAGGCGTGGGAGACCATACCTCATAAATAAGTCCTTGAAACCTGAGCCTTCCTCCCCCTATAAATAGGAGTTCTCTTCTATTGTGCGATCATCCTTATCCTGAGTGGGTGAGAGAAGATTTGTATTAGGAACTTCTTCGATTCCTTATAAGCATGGAGATTCGTCTGCTCCCGCCAGATGTTCTGATGGTTTCGTCTTCCGGGAGTCTGTCAAAGTCCCTTATTCTATGTGAGCCTTTTGCGACCGAAAACAACTCCCTCTGGGAGAGGTTGTATCCGGTCATCGTGGACCGCGCGCCCTCTGTACCTGGTCACCATGGACCACGCGCTCTCTGAACGCGGGTCTTTAATCAACTCCTGCAGATGCGGCTGCGCGGAGGTTAACTCTTGTCGATGCGGCTAGGAGTTGGTTACAAACTTGGTCTGACCAACCATAGGGTCCTGTGGAGATCCAAGCATCGAGGACCAATGAAGAGCAGTGCTCCCGCGCCATTTCTTCTTTTCCGCAGAGGACAGAGAGCCTCCTTATTGTTCTTTTCATTATTTTTTTAAACTCATGTAATGAAATACTCTTACTGTAATAAAGACATTTTAGTCTATACAAATGGAATTTCTATGGATGCAAGTGTAGTTTCTCTCTGTCTCCTATATTATTTTTTTCTTTTTTTTTTTGCTGAGGTGAACCTGGGGGCCTGGGTGTGGACACTCGAGGTCAATCTCGGGGCGTATGAACCCAAGGTTTTGAGAAGCCTGGGTGTATTAACCCGATGCCAGTCTCAGGGTGTATGAACCCAGGATTTTGAGAGCGACTGGGTGTATGAACCCGAAGTCAGTCTCGGGGTATATGAACCCGAAGTTTTGGGAACGACTGGGTGTGAATCCGAAGTCAGTCCCTGGGTGCGTGAACCCAAAATTTTGAGAAGCCTGGGCGTGTGAACCTGAGGTCAGTCTCAGGGTGTATGAACCCAGGATTTTGAAAGCGACTGGGTGTATGAACCCGAAGTCAGTCCCGGGGTATATGAACCCGAAGTTTTGAGAGCGACTGGGTGTATGAACCCGAAGTCAGTCCCTGGGTGCGTGAACCCAAAATTTTGAGAGCGACTGGGTGTATGAACCCGAAGTCAGTCTCAGGGTGTATGAACCCAAGATTTTGAGAAGCCTAGTGGTATGAACCCGAGGTCAGTCTCAGGGTGTATGAACCTAAGATTTTGAGAGCGACTGGGTGTATGAACCCGAAGTCAGTCTCAGGGTGTATGAACCCAAGATTTTGAGAAGCCTGGGTGTATGAACCCGAGGTTAGTCTCAGGGTGTATGAACCCAAGATTTTGAGAGCGACTGGGTGTATGAACCCGAAGTCAGTCCCTGGTTGCGTGAACCCAAAATTTCGAGAAGCCTGGGTATGTGAACCCGAGGTCAGTCTCAGGGTGTATGAACCCAAGATTTAGAGAAGCCTGGGTGTATGAACTCGAGGTGTTTTTACTACTGCCGAATTTCGTAATTTGATGACGCAAATTGACGACAGAACCGAGGGACGCTTTTATTGATCATGGAACTCTGATTTACAAATCTAGAAAAAGAACTTCTTGAGGTGGGTTGCATTCCATGGTCGCAGCAACTGCCTGCCATCTATGTCCTCCAGTTTGTATGACGATCGTCCTGCTTGCAAAATTACTCTGAACGGGCCATGCCAGTTTGGAGCTAGTTTGCCTTCGTGTGGATTCCTGTCAGCCGGGAGTGTCTTCTTCAGGACCAGTTCTCCCACCGAGAACCTTCTCTCCCTGACTCTCTCGTTGTATCCTTTGGCTAGCTGCTGCTGGTAGTCGGCCAGTCGTATGGCTGCTGCTTCTCTGTGCTTGTCGGCCAATTCTAGTTCCATGGCTAAGCTTGTCTTGTTTCGACCTTGATCAACAAGTTCTGATCTTAGGGTTGGGAGGCCAATCTCAAGGGGAATGACCGTTTCCATTCCATAGGCTAGAGACAAAGGTGTTGCCGAAGCGGAACGCCTCGGGGTCGTCCTATATGCCCATAGAACGCTAGGGAGCTCCTCTACCCATCTTCCTTTTGCCCGGTCAAGTCGCTTCTTCAGTCCGTCAAGCAATACTTTGTTAGAAATCTCGGCCTGACCATTGCTCTATGGGTATGCCGGGGTGGAGTAGTGGTTTCTGATGCCATGCTTGTGACAGAAGCTTCTGAAAAGATTAGAGTCGAACTAGGTTCCGTTGTCCGAGATCAAAGTTCTAGGGATGCCAAACCTCGTGATGATATTTTTCCATACAAAATTCTTTGAATCCTTTTCGGTGATGGAGGACAGCGGTTCTGCTTTTATCCACTTAGTGAAATAATCAGTAGCAACTATCAACCATCTCTTGTTCCCTGGAGCCCGGTGGAGAGGTCCCACAATGTCCAGCCCCCATTGGGCGAAGGGCCACGGGCTGGAGAGGGGGCTCAAGTCCTGTGTCGGCTGATGAAGGGAATGGGAGAACTTCTGGCACTTCTCGCACTTCCTGGCGTATAGCTGCGAACTTCTGGCACTTCTGCATGTATGGCCACCAGTAACCCTGGCTGATAGCTCGGTATGCCGGTGACCGTCCTCCGATATGGCTTCCACAAATCCCTTCGTGAATCTCATATAGAAAATTGTCGACCTTGCTCGGATGAACACATTGGAGGTAGGGGCCGGTGAAAGATTTCCTGTAGAGCTTGCCTTCGGGAGACAACCAAAATCGAGCTGCTTTGAGCCTGATCCGGTGAGCCTCATTTTTATCTTCGGGGGGCCGATCATCTTTGAGGTAGGAAGTGATTGGGTCCATCCAGCTCGGGCCGAGATCAAGGCATTAAATCTGTCGAGATGGATGGAGCTCTAAGCTTGATATCGGCAACGACCCAATCTTAACAGTTTTTTTCTTTCCCGCTTTGACAGCGGAGGCCAGGTTTGCAAGGGCATCAGCATGCGAGTTAGCATCTCTGGCGATCTGCCTGACTTCAGCTGTCTGGAACTGAGTGAGGAGTTTTTTTGTGAGGGCTAGATAGGCCGCCATCCTGTCGTTACGGGCCTGGTAGTCCCTAGTTAGTTGGCTTGTCACCAATTGTGAGTCGCTGAAGATCACCAATTGTCGGGCTCCGAGGATTTGGGCACTCTTTAGTCCTGCTATTAGGGCTTCGTATTCAGCTTTGTTATTTGTCACTTTGAAGTCTAGGGTCAGAGCTTGTTCTATGACCAATCCTTCTGGCGATTGGAGGACTACGCCGGCGCCAGCTCTCTTGGAAGTAGATGAGCCGTCGACGAAGACTTTCCATGCCGAGTCAAGGGCTTGGCTCCGAGATAGTTCATCAACCTCTGTGACTTCGCTTTTCTGCCCTCTGCCCCCCAGTTCGGTTCTTGGCTGGGTTGGTGCCGAACTCGGAGAGACGAATTCGACAATGGAATCTGCTAAAATCTGGGCCTTGATCGCAGTCTTGGGTCGATATTGGATATCATATTGTCCCAGTTCGACTGCCCACTTGGAGATTCTGCCTGAAAAGTCAGCTTTTTTTGAAAATAAACCTGAGTGGGTGTTTCGTAACAACCACAATGGTATGAGACTGTAAGTAATGAGAGAGCTTGCGAGAGGCACTGACGAGTGCCAATGCAAGCTTCTCTAGCAAGAGGTATCTGGTCTTGGTGTCAAAAAGGATCTTGCTCGTGTAATAGATCGGCTTTTGCAGCTTATCTTCCTCTTTGACAAGGACAGAGCTCACCGCATGATCCAAGACTGCCAGATACAAATACAACGTCTCCTCTCGGGTTGGAGTAGAGAGCAAGGGTGGTGAAGAGAGATAGGTTTTGAGTACCTGTAGTGCTTGGTCGCACTCAGGGGTCCATTAAAATTTTAGGTTTTTTCATAAAAGCTGAAAGAAAGGCCTACACTTATCTGATAATCTGCTGATGAATCGATTGAGAACCGGTCAGCTTTTGAACTTCCTTAGTGGTTGTCGGGCTCTGGACTTCCAGGATCGCCGTGATCTGGTCTGGATTGGCCTCTATTCCTCTCCGAGTGACTAAACTCTCGAGGAACTTGCCGGAAGTGACGTCGAAGGCGCACTTGGAGGCATTCAACTTGAGCTTGAACTCTCTGAGTATGTCGAAAACTTGAGCCAAGTCTGCCAGATGGTCATGAGACTGCTTGGACTTAACGACCATGTCGTCGATATACACTTCGATAGTCCTGCCGAGCTGAGCTTGAAACATCTTGGTGACGAGTCGCTGGTAGGTTGCCCCCGCGTTCTTCAATCCAAAGGGCATCACCTTGTAACAATAAGCGCCTCGGGGCATTATGAACGCATTCTTCTCCTTGTCTGGCCCAAACATTGGGATCTGGTGGTACACTCGATAGGCATCGAGGAAACTCATCCTATCGTGGCCAGCGGTGGCGTCGATCATTTGATCGATCTTCGGGAGCGGGAAGCTGTTCTTCGGGCAAGCTTTATTGAGGTCGGTGAAGTCGACGCACACTCTCCACTTGCCGGTTTTCTTCTTGACAACCACCGTGTTGGCTAACTAGACCGGGTACTGGACCTCTCTGATCGCTTCAGCTTCCAGCAATCTGTCAACCTCCTCGACCACGGCTTCTGTCTGTTGCAAACCTGATCTGCGGGCTTTTTGCATCACAGGCTTGTGTTTAGGATCCACGTTCAGTTTGTGACACATGACCTCGGGGTCGATACCAGGCATTTCGCTCGGAGTCCAGGCGAAGACATCTCTGTTTTGCATCAAGAATTTAGAAAGCTCGGACTTTTCCGGATCGGCAAGCTGGCTGCCGAGCAGGAAGAACCTGTCTGGGTCGAGTGGATTGATCCTAATCTCGGCTAGGTCTTCGATGCTCTTCTTTTCTGGGTTTCGACCGATCTTGTCGAGCTCCTTTTCAAGTTCTGCCATATGCACCTGCCCAGGCTCCTTTTCTCCAGGGACTACGGCCAACATGCACTGTCTGGCCATCTGCTGGTCCCCTTCCACGGTGATCACCTCCACATTGCCATCTTTGTTCCCCAATAAGAACTTGAGCATTTGGTGAAGAGTGGAGGGAATAGCCTCCATATTGTGGAGCCAGGTTCTGCCCATAATAGCATTATAAGGAGAGGGAGCATCTACCATGAGGAAATCGGTCATTATGGAGGCTCCGCCCACCCGGGTTTCCAGAGTGAATTCCCTTTGGGGTATACCGGCTTGGCGCTGAATCCAATCAGAGGAGTACGAGCCTCTTGCAAGTCTGCTTCTGAGAGACCCATCTTTTTGAAACAGCCGAAATAGAGGATTTCAGACGAACTGCCGGAGTCGATGAGGATCCTCTTGACTGTGAAGTCCCGCAGCTTCAATGTGAGGAGGAGTGGATCGTTATGGGGGAGCTGGACTCCTTCAAGGTCCTTTTCTGAAAAAACAGATCGTACGGTGCTCGCGCCGTGCTTTCTTTAATGCTGGTCCGAGCTCGGCTCTCATTATCTCTTTTCCATGAGAGGCCCGCCTGGCCTCGGCATGAGCTTGAGTATATCTCTTTGGGGAAGCGGAAGGCGCAGAGGGTGCTAGGTGGATGACATTGATGATTTTCTTTGATCCATCGCTGTCCGGATCTTTGTCACCGCTTTGACGATTTCGGCTGCTGCTAGCATCACCTGCTTTAATGTAATCCTTCAGGTGGCCTTCTTTGGCGAGTTTCTCCAAGTGTGACTTCAGGATCCTGCACTCCTCGGGTTTATGCCCATTCTGCTTGTGGTAGGCACAAAACCTGCTTTGGTCTCGGGAGGAGGGATCACCCTACATGGGCTGAGGCCAGCTGAAGTATGGCTGCTTCTTGATCTTACTCATGATCTGATGGATCGGTTCCTTGAAGATGGTGTTCACAGCTTGGTAGGAGTTGGAGGGAGGTATGGGTTTCCTGCTACCCCCGAATTTGGATGCTGGGGCTTTCGCCGAGGTGGCCGAGACCCAAGCTTGGTTCGGCTCCGCTTTCCTGAATGGCTTCTTGTCCTTCTTATGGGGCTGGTCGCCCTTGTCCTGCGCCCAACGCCGTGGCTCTCCCGGGCTTGAATATCATCTTCTTCTTGGGTAATGTACCGCTTCACCCTGGACATCAACGCTGGCACGGAGGTTACAGGGTCTTCGGCTAGGTCTTTCCTTAGCTCGTTACCTAGTAACAGAGCATTCTGGAAGGCGAAAATCGCCACTTCGTCTTTGGAGACTTCGATCTGACTGTATGTTGCCCAGAATCGCTTGGCGAACTGGGTAATATTCTCACTATACTTCAACTTCAGGGCCAGTATATCAGCATCGGTCTTGGGAGCGACACTGTAAGCTTGAGATTTCTTCAGGAAGGAGAGTTGGAGCTTCCTCCAGCTCAAGACAGATCTCTCTGGGAGAGTGCAGAACCACTTCAGAGGGAGGTTACCCAAACTGGAATAGAAGATTTTACAGTTCAGGTGCCCCTTCAGTTGATATCCACAACCCAAATCTCAATGGTTCGAAAAATCTTAAAATCGTGGAGACGCAACATCTCAGTTGATATCCACAACCCAAAATTTACAGGTTCGAAAAAACCTAAAATCATGGAGACGCAACATTTCAGTTGATATCCACAAAGGTTCGAGAAAATCGCAATTTTCAAAAATCGTGAGGAAACGACATCAAGTCAGTACCCGCAAAACAAGATGTTTGAAAAGCAAGGAAGCAACGCTTAGTCGATACTTGCACCCAAATCCGTGAGGAAGTGACATCCCATCAATACTCGCAACCGAATGAGCAAGGATGCGACATTCCATCGATACTTGCAAGACCATTCAGCAGGGAGGCAACTTTTAGTCGATACTTGCATTCTTGAAAACCAAAAAACCTGGCTCCCATGCCAAAATCGGCTATAAATGCAACCAAAAAACCTGGCTCTCATGCCAAAATCGGCTATCAATGCCATAAAAAACTGGCTTTCACGCCAACAAACCAAAACTTGGCTTTCAAAAAACCCGGCTATCAATGCCAAAATCGGCTATCGATGCCACAAACTTGGCTATCAATGCCACAAAACTGGCTATCAATGCCACCAAACCGGTTCTCATGCCAAAAACCTGGCTTTCACGCCAAAAAAACGGCTCTCATGCTACAAACAAACCTTGGCTTTTACGTAATAAACCCAATTTGGCTCTCATGCCACAAACAAAATCTGGCTCCCATGCCAAAACAATCATTTGACAAAAGATTTTCTCAAAATGACAAGCTTTTGATCAAAATTTTCAAAACAAACATTCTCATTTCTCAATTGCTTTCATCACAAAAAAGATCTAAATGAAAGTAGGGAATACAAAAAAAAATGTTCTCAAGCACTACCAAAAAAAGAGAGTACCAAAAAATACATGTGGTACCAAAAAAAAAAAAGAAGAAGAGTTTCTATTACAAAAGAGAGAAACCAGGAGCTCAGCCAAACATGGCTTCCAGCCAAAGTTTCAGTGACGCCCTGTTCACCGAGAAAGCCTATCTTATGCTTCTCTCCAGAAAGGAAGGCCAAAACTTCCTCTCGCTGGACGCCATCCGACTTCTCGATGCCTTTTCCAGAAGACCGCTTAACATCAAGCTCCTTCTTGGAAAGCCTCGGTATGCCAAAAAGCTTTCCACAAACCACTTTGTAAAGCCGGCAGTCCGGAAAGTCAACAACTCAGGATAAGAAATCATGGTAGTAGTGTCTTCAGCACTATAAAAAGCCCATGCATTTCTGTCATCCTACAAACCTCCAAAGCGCTTCACCATACTCGAAGGCGCTCCAATAATGCCTTGAGAAAAGCCAACTGCAGCGCAAAACGAGAAGGAACATACGGCTGGATGTCGACGAAAAGATGTCAGCTGTACACCATCGTGCAGACACGTACGCTGAACAACCACTCCTTCTCTGCATTAGTCAAGGAGTAATGCATTCCCTACGCTGCCCTGGTGGAGTCACGGGAGGCACCAAAATCAAAAGCATTCTTCCACAATTCCGGAGAAAGCTTCACTGAAGATTGCCCCATCTCGACGTCCCTGAACCGTCGGATCCTCATACGAGCAAACAAAAAAGATTTGAAGACAGCTTAACCCTTAGCCAACCGAATCATAAGAGGATCATCATCCTGTGCAGCACCTATCAGGTGGAAGCCGGTACAGTGGTATACATACCACGAGTAAAAGATGTGGGCAGAAAATACCCTATTTATAGGGAGCCTAAGCCGAACCAAGAAAGCAGCAGCCTGCAGTTCGATACACAAATAGGAGTAAAGAGAAGGCACCAAAGCAAGCCGCTCTCCAAACGCCATCTGACAAGCCAGATAAATAAAATGCAACCCGATGTGCGTTCCATCTCCACCAGCAAAGATAACCTCACCTAGCCAGTAAGTGAGGTAAATAGTGAGATCTCTCCGCATTGCAATGTCAGAACAAATGGCGTATGTACTCGCAAAGAAATCCCTCAACTCTTCTCGCATGACCGAAGTCTTCTTCGAACCTGGGTCTTTTGCTCTGGCTTCCCGGGTCATGCTATCAGAAGATTCCCTGCTATCAAAGAAGTTGGGGAACGAAGAGGTAAAACTCTTCAAACTGCTGGACCTGACTTTAGAGCCCTCCTTCTCATTCAAAAAATCATATAAGGCGACAAGCTGAAAGTACAAAAGCCTAAACTCCTCAGACTACTCCTCAAGGACGTTGTCGATAGGCATGAACACCTCATAGAGTTTACCAATGATAGGCAACCTAGTAATGGCGCTCAACTCCTTCATAGAAAAACCAATCTCACCATTCGTGACAACGAAGGTGTTGGTTTGTGGAAGGAACGACTCCAACATAGCCATGAAGGCCTCGTCGGAGAAGATCACGGTCTCCCTAAAACCACGGACCGCATCAAAAATCCCGGCTTCCTTCGGAACAACACACCAATCAGTAGGACGTGATCAGTCCACGACTCCCAATCGGAGTCAGCACTGAAACGGCCACGAAGTCGAAAAGGCTTCACCCAATTGCTGCTGTAAGTGCTGATTTTGGATTGGTCAGCTGGCGAGCTGATCAGTTCAGCTCAGTAATGTTAGCTAGGTAATGTCATCTCGGTAATGGCATCTCAGTAATGTCATCTCGGTAATGGAACTGCTGATCAGTTCGGCTTGGCAATGGAGATACTGATCGGTTCAGCTCGGTAATGGAGATGCTGAGCAGTTAGGCTCGGCAGGTCAACTCGGCTAGTCAGCTCGGCAGGTCAGCTATGCTTGTCTTTGCTCGGCAATAGAGATCTCCCTCCTTCTTCTTGGATCTGAATCAATCTTCTTGCCTGTATCGGAAGCAAACCATCATAAGAGCTCGATCGGGTGGTCCGACCGAGGACTCTCCGATGCTTAAGTTAGCCTCTGGAACTGTGTTCTCATTCTGATTAGAGTTATGGTTCAGAAATTGCATATCTCTTTCTCTGATCCTTTTCCCCCTTTTATACCTTTCCATTTCTTGATTCTTTTAATCTTCTCTGCCCACATTCTTTTATTCTCCCTCTTCATGGTGATAATTGATAACGGATGGAGTTATTGCATCATGGTGGCGCTCCTTTAATCCACATCCTTTAATTCTCTTCATGGTGATAACTGATAACGGATGGAGTTATTGCATCATGGGGGCGCTCCTTTATTCCACGCCCTTTAATTCATTCGTCCAAATGCCTCTTCGAATTCTTCCTCCTGGTGGGTTGGGTTGGTCCACTATGACCCAATCCCAATCTAATATTGATTTCAGATTTTACCCCCACAATTGCCCCCCAAGCCCCTTTTCTTCTTTCCATTTTCCGAGAAGAAAGGGGGGCTTTGAAAGAGACATTTTGTTTCCGCCGCCATTGTCGGTTCTTTCCGAACTCATTTTTTGGCCTAATGCTTGCATCGCCATGCCAAGCTATTAGTTAAAAAGGAGATCAGTGCAGCGTACCTAGTTTGGGCTCTTCCCAATTAGGTTTTCATCCTTCGGCATGAAGTAGTGGGTCCTAAGCTGCCCTTCAGGCCTTGGCCCTATTTTTTGCGAGGTTGTTTCTGATAAGGTATGCCCTACCATGGATCCTCTATCCTTGGCACATAAATAGTAGCAACATAATTAGGCAAGATACAAACTTTCCAAATTCTTTGGTACAAAGAAGATTAACATTTTGATTTCGTTCTTGGCACAAGAATATAAACCAAAAAAGTCTTATAAGTGATAAAAAGCTAATGGATTCTTTGGTATAAAGATCAGAAACAGAATTTCTTTAAATTCACTTTGTTCCACGGCCTTGCAATGCCTTCCCTTTAAGTGTTTCCAATTGATAAGCTCCTGTTCCTCCAGCCGAGGTGACCCTGTATGGTCCTTTCTAGGTTGGACCTAGCTTTTCGTGACTGGGTTCTCATGCGAAGTCCAAGCAAAACATTGGAGCTCTGATTGAGTAGCCAAGCTAAACTGCTCTACTCGTCCTCAGATATAGATGATCCAACCATCCAGTACCGCTCTTGATCTTCTTGAGTAGCCGAACTAAACTGCTATGCTCGTCCTCTTCAGTTAGGTCGGCAGTTTGATCTCCGACCTGCACAGTTACCACGCCCATCGGGTGCATAGCTTGGCCACTGAACCCGAACAGGGGTATTGAGGTTGACCTTAAATCTGAGTGCTTCAGGCCGAGCTTATCAAACAGCTCGGCAAACATAATTTCTGACGAGCTTCCCGGATCTATGAGCATCATCCGTACAACATACCCTTGTACTCATAAAGTTAGTACTAGGGCATCATTGTGGAGCTGGACCACATCTCGCATCTTCATCTGAAAACAAGATCTTTGCTTTCCTTCGCCCAGACTTGTTTACTATGCTCGGCTTGGTGCTCATCTGATACACCTCTTTCTTTCATGTCTTCTTTCAATTTTATGAACTCTTCGATCCGCTCCATCAGCTCTCCTTGTGTGGTCGGGGATCGCTTTGTCAACGATTGGCGAAGCTGACTCTCCTTTGGCAGCCCGAGCTTGAAGGGTGCCACAGCTACTTATTCGTTAGTCCCTTCTACCTCATTATAGAGGCGCCAATAACGAGCGCTGAACTCCTTCAGGGTCTCCGAGCTCTGCTTCTTTAGGGACAACAATGCCCCAATGTCCCTGGGCTGCTCGAAATTTGTTACAAAATGAGTAACAAAAGATCCAGCAAGCTCCCGAAAGCTACAGATCGATCTCGGCTCTAGGCGGGAGAACCATTTCAAGGCCAGGTCTCCCAAACTCAAGGGGTACACCTTGCACATCAGTGGCTCATTCCCTATCCACAATGCCATGGAATGCTGGTAATGCTGGACGTGGTTGGCAGGATATGAAGTGCCATCATAGGTTCTTAGCTTGGGATTTGAGAACCGCCAAGGTGGGTCAGCTTTTTCTCTCTCTTTTGAAAAGGGAGATATGAAGTTCTGTGCACTTCCCAAGTACCTTGCTCTGGTCGGATTCTCCTGAGGGGACTTCTGGTTTGCTAACGCCTTCTCGATGAGGGCCTGTACATCTTCCTCAGCAAGCGCCCTTGGAATTTTTTTCTTTCTTGGAGCCCCTCCATTTTTTGCGCCCCTTGTTTGGACTTCGGTCTCCTCCTCTCTTCGTAGTCGGGAGCGTGAAGTCCTACTCCCTTCATCTCCTGCTCTGGCCTTAGCTCGGATTCGCCAAGCTTTTGATTTAGAATGGTGACTTTTGGGCCCCCGTACATCGGTGCTGCCTCGGCGCTCTATTCTTCGGAATTTATGAGCGGTTTTCGAACCTTTCCAAGCGTCCTCTGTACTCGAGTGACGTCCTCCTTTGCTGCCACCAATTCCAGCAGCAGACAGTTGAGCCTTTTCTTTTGCTGCTTCATTCTCTGTGTCAGGTCCCGAACAACTTCTTTGCAAGATTGCTCCAGGCGGACAAGTGTGTCCCGCGGTGGAACTAGTACCTGGTGTTCATGACCCTACTTCTGGTGGGGTTCTCTTTGTAGTTTATCCACAGATGGTGAGTTTATGGCGCGACTTGAATCAACGCGGTAAACTTCTGACTAGATCCGTCCTTTCTTGCCTGGAAAGGGGACGGTCCGGTCACTGTCAGTATATGGTACATATCTGACATCTGGTCCACTGGAGTGGTTGACTACAGGATCCTTTCCCGGGCGTCTTCTTCGTCCTTTGTCCTGGGTTAACTCTATTTAAGACTGAGAGCGTCCAGCTTGGTGCTGTGATCCGAGACCAAGCTCTTGGTCCGCCATATCTCTCAGCAAGAAGAAGCGTCAGTGGATGATTTTCCTCTTTCGCTTCCCACAGACGGCGCCAATTGTAAGTGTCAATTTTGGATTGGTCAGCTAGCGAGCTGATCAGTTCAGCTCGGTAATGTTAGCTTGGTAATGGAACTGCTGATTAGCTCGGCTCGGCAATGGAGATGCTGATCGGTTCAGCTCGGTAATGGAGATGCTGAGCAGTTACGCTCGGCAGGTCAGCTTGGCAAGTCAGTTCGGCTTGTCTCTGCTTGGCAATAGAGATCTCCCTCCTTCTTCTTGGATCTGAATCGATCTTCTTGCCTGTATCGAAAGCAAACCAACATAAGAGCTCGATCGGGTGGTCCGACCGAGGACTCTCCGATGATTAAGTTAGCCTCTGGAACCGTGTTCTCATTCTGATTAGAGTTGTGGTTCAGAAATTGCATACCTCTTTCTCTGATCCTTTTCCCCCTTTTATATCTCTCCATCTCTTGATTCTTTTCATCTTCTCTTCCCACATTCTTTAATTCTCCATCTTCATGGTGATAACTGATAACGGATGGAGTTATTGCATCATGGGGGCGCTCCTTTAATCCACGTCCTTTAATTCTCTTCATGGTGATAACTGATAACGGATGGAGTTATTGCATCATTGGGGCGCTCCTTTAATCCACGCCCTTTAATTCATTCGTCCAAACGCCTCTTCAAATTCTTCCTCCTGGCGGGTTGGGTTGGTGCACTATGACCGAAGCCCATTCTAATATTGAGTTCAGATTTTACCCCCACAGCTGTCGTCACCGCTGAAATTGTCAAGGCCCACCAGTCTTAAATCGACCGATGGATAATCAGAGCCCTAGTAGCCGCTGGCCGGCATCAACATGTCCATATGGGCAGGCGACTTCTCCGTATATCCGAAAAGATTGCAAACAAAAATCCCAGTCTTGATCACATTGGTCCTCTTCACCCAGCTTGGAGGATCTTCCCTCTTAGAACATGTGGGAGAAAGGATCATGATCGAGATAGTACGATCAAAGAACTGAAAACATCTTCTCTGGTATGTCATGTCGTCAGGGACTGCATCACCAAAGATAAAGGTAGGCTTGGGCACAACGCTCTGATCTTCTATGACCCAAGGACGATTGCTTACCATGATCTTGTAGAACTCCTCACCTTTGAGAGCGATCAATCGCTATCTCATCTCATCTTTGTTGTGGGAGTCACACTCTTCCAAGTTTCTCTCAACATACTGGACTTTCTCCCAGGCCTGCTGATCGACCGCATTGGAAGATCTAGCAGTTCGACAAGGTACGCTGGTAATAGGCTCCTTACCTTTGTTCGTTCTGGAGGAATCACCAGCAAAGGTTGGAAAAGAGAAAAAGATCAATCATTAAAATGACAAGATTTCACTAAAAGAAAATCTGGCGAAATTTTGGCATGGTTCCGGGGCAATTCCGATGAAAAGGAAACACCCCGAAAGAAATAGGAAGCTTGAAGATGGGCTCAACATTGCTACGAGCTCCAAAACTCCAAACTTGCAAAGCCTCTCAAATCTCCGCAAAATTAGGAAGGGCTCAACATTGCTGCGAGCTCCAAACTCCAAAAATTCGCAAAGATTTCCAGTTATGCGCCATCATCATGCTTCCAATTCAATTTATAAATATCATACATAGACAGTAAATTGTCATGCATTAGATGCTAGGGAACCATTGACAAAAGTTTGACCAATTCCAACCCAACTTGGTCAAAACCAATTGAACTTTATCTAAGCCAAAACTCATGTTGGCTTGACCTAGAAATCCTAGCCTTTTATTTGATGCATCAAAAAAAATGCATGAACATCTTGATTTGCATAAAAAACGCATTATCATGGTGAGCAAAAAAAAAAGAGAGGGAAAGAAAAATAAATAAATAAATAAATAATAAAGAAAAAAAAAGGACTGGCCCACAGGCCGTGGCCCATGGCCACGTGGCCGTACAGCCAGATCCGTAACAAAAAAAGAAAAAAAAAGTGTAAAAAAAAGAAACAGGTGAAAAAAAAACGTGTGGAAAAAAAAAACGTGAAAAAGCAAAGGAAAAAAAAAAAGAAAGAAGAATCTTTTTATTACCATCCTACTTCTACATGGAGTTTTCTTGGAAAAGAAGACTTACTTGAAGCCATTGATGAGAAGAAGAAGAAAAGCTTAAAGATTCTTGAAGAACTCTTGGTCTTGAAGCACTCTTGGGATTTTTGCAAAAGAAAGTAATAAAAGCAATAGATCCAACCTCCCTTTGCTTTTATAGAAGAGAGCAAGTCAAAGAGGGAAACAAGGAGAAAAGAAAGGAAGTAAGTGCTACAAATTAGCAACCTTCACAAAAGAAAGAAATTAGAAAGTTTCTTTCCCAAAAGAAAGATACTTTGAGGGTTTATCTCCCAAAAGAAAACAATTAGAGAGATTTTCTCCCAAAAGAGAGGTGATTTGAGATATTTCCTGCCAAAGAAAGATACTTTGTGATATTCGCTCCCAAAATAAAGTGAACATTAGAGATTCTCTCCAAGTAAGGATATTTTTAGATATTCTCTATCCAAAAGAGATATTTTTAGATATTCTTTACAAAAATGACACCACATGAGATCTAAGCCATCTTAAAAGCTTAAGGTCCCATGGGTTAGCCCATATGAGCCAGGTTTGACCACCTAGGTACTAAAAGAGGCTTTTAGTCAAAGAAAAATCCCTCTTACCAAGAGCATACAAAAATGGTTACATGCCTCTTTTGAGTTGATTGGACCATACCGAAAAAGTTCAAACCTCATGAGTTTCCAAAATCTAAACCATCCAACCTCATGAACCAAATTAAGCCAAAATCTTGAAATTGACAAATCCCGGTCCCCTAATTTGCCACATACAGCTTGTTAGGTCATAAGGCCAAAATCCAAAACATGACCCCCTAACTTGCCATATACAGCTTGTTAGGCCATAAGGTCAAAAACCAAATCCTGATCCCCCAACTTGCCACATACAGCTTGTTGGGTCACAAGGTCAAAACCAAAAAACCAAACCCAACGATGAATGTAGCAAGAACCCTTCTCTTCGATTTTCATATGGGAGGGAAAACGCAGTGTGCAGAAAGTGTATGGGAGGGGCATCATGGAACCATTTTGGTAAATTTACAGGTGGGCATTTTAGTCTCCATTTAGTGCAGTGTGCGGAGAGCCAAAATCAGTGTGTAGGTAGCAGCTCTCATTAACATAGTTCATAACACAAAAACAATTAAAATTGAACTTCAAAGACCAAAGGTTTACAGAAAAAAAAATGAAAAATGATCCAATCAATTTATTTAGTACGTGGTATTAGAATAATAGCCCAATTAAATAGAATAATGGGCCAAAAATGAAAAAGTTGAAGTAATTATGAATAATATAACATATGACCAAGAGGAAAATATATACAAAAATAGTCAATTTGAATTGTTCAACGAAAAGTGAATTATAACCTATAAAAGACTGTTTGTGCTTGGAAGACTCCCATCAATTAGTTCCTGCACTTGTTCCTATTATTGGTGTTGTTGCAATGTTGTGTCTTTGGTATTGCATTAGAATTACTTGGTCCGACATCTTGATTTGCCGCATTTTTTTTTTCTTTTGATACTGCATATTCAATATTCAGTTAAATTAGTAAATGTAAATGACAGAAGAAAAGATTGTGATAAATATATTATATTAAATTTTAGATTTTTCTATTTCTGATGGCAAGAATGTTGACTCTTTAATGTAGTTTATTTTTTCTATTTTTTTTTTTACTGGAATGCCACTTGCAAATGTTAGTCTGTTCATATATAGTAGGATGGTTATAAACATAAACAGTTACAATAAAGAAGTTGTTTAAATCACAATGCAGATGAATGGATGGACTAGATCAAGTTAACTAATGGTACTTCCATTGAACTGTTCAATTACCTCATTTAGTCCATAATGTGGATGGTTAGGATAACTTGTTTTAACCGTGAATTATCACCTTTATTATATTAATCATTTTATCTGCTAAAATTGTGTAAGCATTGTAGTATCTGAGGTGCTTATTGACTCGGGAAAAATTTGACCCTTGATTGAACGGTCCAATCCATTTGGATAGGTGAAAATTCAATGGGTCTAGTGTACTTAAGGGGGTTCCATGTGTCTGGATGATTCGGATGTGTTATAAACTCAACCCTAGTATGTTGTCCCTCACCATGTTATGCTGAGGGATGGATGCATATGAATATTTCCATATATATATATATATATATAATTCTTGCAAGTGTAGTTAACATTTGGTAAGATGGTGGGTTTCATTATAGTGGGTGATGGTCAACCACTGTGTATAGTCCCAGGGTTTTGTAATCTAAGGTTTTGCTAGTGGGCCGGTCCGGCGTGAGCCAGGCTCAATTTGGGCCAGATTTGGGTTATTCTTAGATATATGGCTGATAAAGCTCAGATGTCGACGTGGTGATGACATGAACAAACAGGAGTTGGTCCATATTCCTGGGCAATAGCTACCTGGCATGGATCTAGGACATGTACAGCAACGGTCTGATTATGAGGTCTAACTCAAACCAAAGATATCTAATGAAGATGGCCTAGGACTGGAATCGACCCTGGTTGCTCCGGGCCACAGCTGTCCAAGAAATACACTTTGTGTTAAGGCCTAATATCATGCATCTATTCAGTCCACAACCCTAATTGATAGCTAGGCCCACCCAGCCCATTAAACATTTTTGTGCCCATTGTGTTAAAAGTTTTGAACCAGTCTATAGACAGATAGTTGGGCCATATAAGTAGGCTGGACCCACCCTATTTATCGAATGAGCCAGAAAGTATGCAGTCAGACCATACATCTTAAATGCCCAAAGCGAGCCCATTAAGGCATCAGAGCCTGTTCTAGGCTGGACCAAAAGCTAACACGAATTAGTTCGTATGTATTGGGCTCAATAATTAATTGGGCTAGTTTCGACCATCATCAGTTTGACCGGCCCATTCTTAATCCTACCTTCCATGTAACAACTAACAATCCATGGGAAGCACATCTAATTTGAAGCAGCAGTTGGTTCAGAAGCACACCTAGATTCATATCTTTTTTAATCAACCCATATTGGTATATCCATCTTTAGACTGGATTGATGACAAAACAACTTTATCCGGCCCACTTGGATACATCAGGGCCTGTGTGGGATGGACAGAAGGGAAAAATTGATGACAAGTCGATTGCTTGATTTAGTCAGTTCTAGCCTTCCAATTGAGGCCCCGCAAATAGCAAGAATTGAACCAAGTTGTTCAAACCATCTGTTATAGAGGCCCCAAAGTTGTTCCAACCATCTGCTTTGGATAATCCAATTTGGGATGAAATTTTTACCAGCCAGAAAAAAAACTGGTGCTGTTGTAACCACACTTGGTGACAAGAACCCACATCCAGCAAACAGAAATCAATGAAACTAAGCCCCCACGCTCTAGAAAATTCGGGTGAAAGAGGGACATATCAAGGATGGTTTTGTAGTCCGTGAGTGGTACCCTTTAGCATAACATGACTTGTTCCCAGAAACTCTCTTTTGAATTTTTGAACAGGACCTGAACAATGTAATATATTTTTTCTGGATCCAGAACCTGGATTGGATTTTTTTTTTTTTTTTTTTTGGATCCAAATACATTGATGCATTCCGTGCAGATCCAGTTCCATTCTTTAAAAAACAGTACTGGACCCAGATACAATGCGAACCTATTCCACCCGACCCCTATGCAACCCTAGCTATATCATAGGCTACAGTTAGACTGGTTTTTAGCACATCCTATCCAGGCAGAAATAGTGATCCACAAAATTAGGCCTCACCGTTTTAGCCATGGGAAGCCCATGGCATATACCATCTCCATTTGATCAGCTACCAACAATTCCCTTTTCTCATTGCCACCTGTGACTTAAATCCGCAACCTTCAGCTGCAACAAAGAGCTCTTTCAAACCGTGCTAATCTTCGACCTGTCAGAATTCCGCTCTTGTAGAATTTCACAATAAGCGGCATGATAGCCAGGGAAGAGGGCACAGAACGCACAAATAAAACAATGCAGAAAACTCAAGAGAATGATAGTAAGATTCAACAAATTGGCTCGCAACAACAATGAATAACCCAATATTTATGGATAATATATACAACAATTGAGACTTTGATACTCGCAAATCTCATCACCTCGATTTCTTCTAAGGAGCAGCTTTCTTTCTTGACCTTCGGAATCCTGTCCAACACTTGCAAATCTCATCGCCTCGATTTCTTCTTAGGAGCAGCTTTCTTTCTTGACCTTCGGAATCCTGTCCCACTCTCCTGTCATGTAACAATAGCATGAGCACATCAGAATGAACTTGTTTGCTTTTAAGAAATTAGAAATCATCTGGTTATTGGTTAGAATAGAACCCAAAGTCATTGTGATGGGTGCACAACAAGGAGTCCAAGCTAAATGGCTCTCTCTCTCTCTCTCTCTCTCTCTCTCTCTCTCTCTCTCTCAATGGTTTATGGATAACTAACCGGGAAAATTCCAAGACTCTCTCTCTCTCTCAATGGTTTATGGAGAACTAACCGGGAAAATTCCGAGATAGAAAAACCAAAAACACCTAGGAAATCCTCTAACATACAAGCTCCCTGGATAGATTGCCCACCAACCCTAAGATCGAATAGATAAAAAAATGAGAACCACCCTTAACCCCAAAGGGCTCTCATTTAAGGGGAGACGACAGAAAGCTATCGTAGATAGACAGATGGCACCACACAGAGATCACAGCAGCCAACTATTATAGCACCTTTCTTCTTGATCTCTACTTGGCATTTGTAAACTCTAAAATTAAAATCTTATTTTATGATTTAGAGCTTATTTACATACTAAAACATTTAGTAAACCTTTAATTGTATTTTCTATTCTCACAGCTTTGCCTTTAAGAAAAAAAGAGGCTGCGGGGCTGCTTTTTTAGCTAAAGCCAATGAGGTGGACAATGCAAATATTACAAGTGTTTTTACAAAAATGATCTCATAAAATTTTCAAAATGATGCAACCAATGGGTTCAACCTTGCAATTTCTTCAACATTGCAATTTTAGAAAGATGAGCCACAATCACTACAATTCCTAGAGGTGGGCCCCGATTACCTCATGAAATAAGAGCTCTTTTTTTTTATAATTATACCAAACAAACTAATTGTAAATTACAACTTGCAAAAATTGAGACTTTTATTTTAGACCTTAATCTAATTAGCTCTTATTAATTAGAATTGAGTTTCCAAAAGGCCCCTAAGAGTCCAATGCCGATGATTGAACAATGGACACTCTAATTCCCACTTCTCTCTCTTCAGATTTCATTTTAGTGTGATTGTGTAATTCTTATTTCCCTCTCTTCAAATTTCATTTTAGCACTGTTCGTGATTCTTATCTAGATAACCTTCCACAAATGATCTCAGGTCCTCTTTTTTTCCCTGAAAGTGATACCAATAAGTAGAATTGCATTGTACTATCCAAGGAGCTTATATCTAAAATCTTATGAGATTAAGGTGACATTTGACATATTTACTTTTTACCTCTTATTATCTTAAAATGGATTGAAAACACATTTAGAGCATTGGGGAACCATATTTGCAACCTCTTCAAAATAGACTTTTACCTCTAAAGTGTACATACACAAGCATGAACAGTAAAACAAGCGGTCATTTTAGCATGAACTTTTTTTCTTTTTAATTTTGGGACTCTAAATGATGATATGAGCCATTGGAAGTCTTTCTTTCTTTCTTTCTTTTTTTTTTTTTTATAAAAGTTGAACCATTGAAAGTCTTAAGAAGGCCAAACACGGCCAGTGGGTCAAATTTCTCAAGATAAATGGGAAAAAACTTAAACCATTTAATCTAAGTTTCTGGACTTCTGTGGGCCCCATAATCATGATCCGAAATATTGATCCTCTTTGGAAGGCCAAAAAACGGCCATGGGATAAAAAATTAGCCTCTTATTCCACGTGGAACTCGAGAAATTTACTAAAAAATGATTGCTTGTTGAAGTACCTATGCATGTTTGACTGGGTTTTGGATTGTGCGCAGACATTCCGTTTTTTCTTTTTCATTTTTTTCAATTGTGGGCTCCCCAACTAAAATCTAAAACACAAGAACTCTTCAGAATACTAATAATGACCACCATATCAAATTTCAGTTGTTGACCTATCAAGGATATTGAGATATTTGAGAAAAAATGTGAACCAGTTGGTCCATATTTCTGGATTTCTGTGGGGCTCAGAATCATGATATGAACTGTTGATCTCTTTGGAAGGCCAAAAATGGGTACGAGGCAATGTTACAAAATTCGTTTCGTTTTGGCCGAAATTTTCGAATAATTTCGGTTCGTTTGCTCTACCGAAACAAACAAGACCCTATAATTATTCGTCCTAGAATTCGACTAATTCGGTCTGATATTTTATGATTTCGGCCGATTCGTCCGATTCGTCCCAACATTTCGGTTCCCTTTAAAAAATATATATATAAGCCGAGGGCCTAAACATTTTCTTTTTTAACTTAAAAGTAAAAGTAAAATTACCTTTTTGGCCTTTTGGCTTAGAGAAATCAGTGGGCTTCAATGTGGAGACGTCCATCTATTAAAATCTAAATAACTATATATGGGCCCTATCGCCCTAATCAAATTTGATTCCAATAAAAAAAAAACATTTTTATTATGAATAAGCTAGCCAAGTTTCACTCTAATATGAAATAGCCGATCAAATATAAATCGACATATAGCATTGATTTAGTCCAATAAATTATATTTCTCATATATTATTTTTTATTTAAAATATATATATAATTTTTTCCCGAAATCTCCATATCGGCCAAAACATTTCATTTGGAGGGCAAACCAAAATGGCATCCGAACCGAATTTCGTAACACTGGTATGAGATAAAAAATCAGCCTCTGATTCCACGTGGATTTCAAGAAATTTACTAAATGGTCGGCCGTTGATGTACCTGTGCATGTATGACTGCATTTTGGACGTGTCCACACACAGTCCGGTTTTTATCTTTTTGTTTTCAATTGTGGGCCCCCAACTAAGATCTGATCCTCAAGAACTCATTAAAATACTAATAATGCAATCATATCAAATTTCAACTATTGATCTATCATAGATCTCGAGACGTTTGTGAAAAAACGTGAACCATTTGATCTAAATTTTTGGACTTCGTGTGCCCCTATATCAAGATCCTTGATCCTCGAGTATCCCAAGAACAGCTATAGGATCAAATTCCAGCCCCCGATTCCTTGTGGATCTTGAGAAATTCATGAAAAAGCTTCAACCATTGGATTATAAAACGTCTATTTCAAGCAATGTATTGTCTTACCAAATGGTCTATTTGTAAAACATCTATTTCAAACCGTTCCATTTGAAACAAATCTATATCATACAGATAAGACTTGCAAAATAGACCCTAAATTGACACTACATTAATCCCCTATTCAGAGTAAGCAATTTCTATACCCAAAATATACATTTTAAAGGACATATCCTTGATTTCAAATACTTCGACCAAATATTACTTAAAAATCTCTTTTGAAAAAATCTCTGATAATAATAATATTGTCTCATCATCATCTCTTTTGAAAAATCTCTGATAATAATAATATCGTCTGCCTTTCCCAACTACGCTAGTAATAATATTGTCTACATATATAAAAAAAATACCTGTCATCGCATCATCATTTGTAACGATGTATGATTGAAACTCAAGTGTTTGAGAAATTCATTTTGGATGCCATTTCGGTTTGGCCCCCAAACTGAAATATTTCGGTCAATTCGGGATTTCAGCGAAACATTTTGGATTTATGTTTCGGAAAAATATAAAAATAAAAAAAAAAACATCTAATACATATAGAAAAATATCAGATTAATAAAAAATTTAAAATATGGTTTCATACATTTAGTTTATTCTTCTAAATCAACAAATAAAACAAATTCAACATTAAATGTACATGAAAATACCAAGAATTCAAAAATAAAAATAAAAAAAAAACTACCTGGCAGTTTAAAAAAACATGGGGCAGCCATTAGTTGTAAAAAAAACAGAGCAACAAACTGAAAAAAAAGCAGCTGAGCTAACCCAGCCCAGCCCAGCAGTAAAACAGAACCTGAGCTGACCCAGCCCAGTCCAGCCGATAAATAGTAAACAGCAGAAAAAGGGCGGAAAAAAAAAAAAAAGCAGATAAAAGGCAGCAAGTATCGACTTTGGGAAAAAAGGAAAGGAAAAAACAAGAAGCAGGTGTCGACTTCGACAGCTCTGGAAAAGAACGAAAGATAAAAAGAAGCAATGTGTCGACTTCTACAGAAGCAGGTGGAAGAAGAAAGGAAAAAAGGAAAAAAAAAAAAAAAAAGCCAAAGCAGCAGCAGTACCTGGTTCGAGCGGCAGCAGGTGCTTCTTCCTCTTTTTCCTTTTTTCTTCTTTTTATCTTCCTTTTCTCGGTCGAACGAAATGAGCAGCAGCAACAGATTCAGCTGCTGCCTTTGCTTTTATCACTTCGTTTCTTCTATTCTGGATCAAACAAAAGTGGCAAATGAAAGGGCTTCCTTTAGGGTTTTTTTTTTTATTTATTTTTTAAGTTAAAAAATTACAACCAGCCCCCTCATATTTCTTTTTCTTTTTTTTTCTATTTTGAGGGGGACTGTTGGTAGGCCCCCTCACTCCCACCCCTCCCACCAGGGTTCGATCCCTGGAGGGAGGTTTGATTTCCTCCCTCCTGGCCAGTGGGCCACAAGCAAAAAAAAGGCTATCTACTCAAAATCAGCTGAAATCCTACAAATCGGACCGAAATTCGGATGAATCGGAACGAAATTTGAAACGAATAATTTCCATGAGGCTGTTTGGTTCTGTAAAGGAACCGAACCAAAATTATTCAGAAAGTTCAGACGAAACAAACTGAATTTCGTAACACTGTTGACACTACTCTGCTTGTAGCCCAAATGCAAAATTTCTTTACTCCACCTAGCAAACTATGCTCGAGGAGATTGTTTCAACCCATACAAAGCCTTCCATAACTAACTTTCCTTGATCCTCCTTGCAACCTCAAGAAGTAATTTTCATGTAAACCTTGTCCTAAAGATCTCCCCGCACAAATGCAATTTTCACATATAACTGATATAGAGGCAAACTTCGCCACTTTTTACTGCCTGTCCCCAGCCTAAATAAAGGAGGGTTGTGGTAGGTATGTCATAACCCAAATACGAACTGATATAGAGGGCAATTTTCATTTGTTGCCAGAGACAAAGCACTGGAATGGAGTTCAACTTCACGATAGGAGCAACGCTTCAATGAAAGTCCAACCCCTTCAGTTTAATTAAACCCTTTGGTAAAAAGTGTCGCTTTAATTCACTCAATTGAACCATATGTCTTACGCTTTATGGTGAAGAACAATTTACAACCATCCATTTCCCACTTAAAGTTGTGTGAGCGCCCATGATTTATTCTTTTTCAGGAGTCTTTATCTCTCCACATGCCACATCCAATGGGGACTAGACAAGGCTTTTTGGATAGAAACAGCAGAACGGAGTTATATACTTTAATGGACAAAAATACTGAAATGTAATCTAAGCATATATTATACACTAAGTATGTGAAGGTTCTCAAAGGTTGCTCTTACATGTGTGGATTTGTCAAAAACATTTGAAGCAAATGAGAGTACTCACTGAATACTGAGAAGCTAGCTTTTGTTGATACCAATATTTACAGAAAACTATTGTGCAATGAAAAAAAAATCTGAAAACAAAAGCAAAGCATATGTGGGGCATTAAAAAAAGTGCATGCATCTTCAGTAAAGTTACCTTCCTGTAATGCCTATAGGCTGCTTGACCTGTCAGCTCTTGTCCATTTTTAGAAATATAGACCTGAAGATAGAAATAACATATTATCATATTTTATAGGAAGAAATCAATTGAGCACAACATGAACAAAAAGATCCACCCGCGCACATACACATAATACCAACTCATTCAGTGAGAATGTGTTCATCTCTACTTTACCCCTAACACCTACATGCACAAATCTTCACATTCTGGCATGTATAATCATACACGTAACCATCAACAGCAATAAAGTAATTTTTCAGGGGTCATTTACACGTGTAAATGTTACAAATGCGGATCTACATGCCCCAAATTTGTAATCCAAACCGTTCAAATTTTTTTATTGAATTAATAATCCTCAAGATGTTTAGTCAATGATCAAAATAGCGGTTGCAGTGGGCGTAGCGGCCATTGGCCAAAACACTATGTAGTGGGTGATACGTAGCGGTGTGAATTTTTTAAGTGGTAAAAAAAAAAAAAAAAAAAATTGAATCTTATGTAGCAGCCAATGTTGTGTTTTTTTAAGTGATTTGGAACCATATAAGGGTAGATACACTTCTAGGAAAGGCTACTGAGGAGAAAAAAAAAACAAAAGAAAAATAGTATTTTAAATTAAAGTTGCTTGGCTTTACTAGGTTTTATACCGTAGCGCGGCTATTTTCAAAATAGCGTAGTGGCCTCAACTGCTATAGCCGATAAACATGTGATTTTGAACCATGCATTTAGTTTCATATCTTAAATCTTCATAGATTCTTTTGGACCATTCAATATTCTTATATAGATAGTAAACCTCAAACTTGAAGTTTCACATCTTAGATCTTCACAAATTTTGAGAAACATGTGAAAACACGCATCATCTAAATTCCATTTTTTTTTTATTATCTGAACTTTTGTAGTCGTAGATCCTCATGGATTTTGAGAAAACATATGAAAATAGAAAACATATTATGTAAGGTCCCGATCCTTAATAGCGTGATTAATATTAATAAATTTTGTTTTAGGTAATTAAGTGGGATTAGAGGCTAAACAAGTTTGGTTTCAGGCCTTAACAAAATGCAAACCACAAAATGTATACCCTTCTAATAAAGCCTACTTATGAAAAATGCAAACCACTAAAATAAATGCCCCCTTCTTGAATAGGGCCTTAACAAAATTTACACCAAGAAAAGTTGGACCCATATTAGACTGAAATTAAAGAGTGAAATTAAACTATGTTTGAGGCCTTAAAATCTATTTAATTGTGAGAATTTTACATAGTTTCAAGACAATGATACATGATGCCATGTGATAGGGGGACTGATATCTTGATTTATAGTTGTTACTGATGGGGAAAAAACATTGTTTTCTAGGATTTTGCAATATTCTGAGCTTTTTGGATATTTTTTATTTTGGAGTAAAAAAATTCACGCCATGATGACAACTAGGCGGACCGCAACCAATACCAATACCGTATTGGTTTTTGGGGTTGGCCGATACCGTGACCAACACCACGATTTTAAACCATGGCCTAGAGATGGCAATGCAAGTCAGTGAAATGTTGGCTTCCGGATATTGAAATAAGAGAGGAGGTAATTGGGGTTGCACTTTAATGGTTGTCCTTTGGCCTACTTGGTTAGAAAGAAACGAACAGGTTTTCAACAAGGAAGAACCAAGAGTTATAGCTTTTAAAAGTCTAGGGAAAATACCATCTTATGGGTGATTGTCGCAAAGTAGTTCTATGATGCGACCGCCCTAATTTTTAGAGATGTTGGAAGGAGTTTTGTGAAGGTTAGATCCATATTTGAAAAGCCTTCAAAAATGTAATTGTAAATTAGCCCTTGAGGCTTATGAATTATCTCAAGATGTATTTTTTCTTCATTTTAATGAAATTAGTGGGAAAAAAAAGATTATATAACGAATGATCTTGGCATTGTTTCTATTCCATTTCAGTTCCTTAGATTTAAATTAATCAAGTTGTTTGTTAGTTTCATCAACTATTCCACATGAGTCATTCTTTGGACAAATATCTGAACGTGAAGTTCCCATTGGAAATAGTTCTTTCCATCAAACCTTATATGTAAAATTTAAAGTTCCTCTAGGATAACTGTGTCACAACAAGGTTAATGTAAGGTCCCGATCCCTAATTACCGCTAAGTACGCTCTGTTAATTGATTAGATTAGTGGGTTAGAATCGTGTTTGGGTAGTTTCGAGAAGTTTCGAGAGGTTTTGGAGTAAGTTTGGCACTTGGAAGGGCCTACTTAGGGTTTCGGGGAATTCAGGGGCATTTTGAGACTTTCAAAAAAATACCGAGTTAGGTTCAGTAGTTAACCCGAATTATCCCAAACAGCTTTCGTGTTCAACTCGTGTCCATTTGATGCCCAGAAACCCCTCTTATCATCATATTTCTCTTGAGCAGGGACATAGTTGTCATTTCCTGTTGAGTTTTCTCTCGGAGCCTCGAAAAATTCCCATTCTTGGTTCGTTGGAAAGATAATTTAATTTCTAGAAACTTTTTTTCTTGGCTCAAATCAATCCGAAGTCCCGAAGTTAGTCGTTTCACCGATTCAAAATTGTCACTTAAAAGGACACGATGTCATTTTATAAAAGCTAAATGAACCCTTATACATGTGGATCGACCCTTTCCTCTTTCATTTCACTTGTTCCAGCAGAACCCTCCTCTCCTCTCTTTGTCCTTGCTTCCATCTGTCATTAAAGAACTTTGGAGCTCAACTTGCTAAGGAGGCTATCATCTTCTCCATCTCATCTTCCTCTCCACGTTGATCCCATTCTCGCCCAAATTCGGACTTGGCAGCCCCTCTCCTTGCTGATTTCACTTCAATCAGGCCACCTACGGGTACGCCACTCTGTTAATCTCTTAGTATGTTAATTAAGACCCCATCCCAGCTCTCTAGCTTGGCATGCAAGTCCTCTTTCCTCTCCTTTTGCTAGTTTTGAGTTTTTGGGGTTTCATTGTAGGATTTTGGGGAGCGTTCCAGCTGGTTCGGAGGTGTCCTTGGGGTAATTTTGGAGCTAGAGAAGCCAAGAATTACATAGCATGCATGCAAGCCCTCATTTACTCTTTTTTTTTTTTTTTTTGAATAGTTACTTTCATTAAAAGGAGCAAACAGTACAAGAGAAAAGTACTGAAAGCAAAAGAACACAACACGGGACAAATTAAGGCCCTGTCATAGGAAAGGCTACCTCTTTCCAATGATACATAACTTGATCTAAAGAGTATCCCTTAAAACAAGGGAGAATAGACACACAAAAAGCTACCAAAAACTTCGATTTCTCCACCAATATGCTTTCACTAACTGCAATTCCTTCAAAACATCTTGATTTCTTTCCTTCCAAATCGTCCAGATCACCGCTAGAAAAGACAACCGCCACATTATTTTGCCTCTAGGGTCCCCAATTGGAACCTTCCAAGCTTGGAAAAGCTCGGGGAGAGAATGAGGAAGAACCCAGCAGCAACCAAACCCTCCTATTAAAGCCATCCATATAGTTTGAGCTGATTTACAATTTAGCAAGAGATGGTCCACGGATTCTTCGTCCTTCAAGCACATCGGACATCCATTCACTATCATCATCCCTCTCCTCCGCAAAAGGTCCATAGTAGGGATCCTTTTCCTAAGAGCAAGCCACCCAAATACAAGCACCCTAGGAGGAGCTTTCATCTTCCAAATGCCATACACCCCGCTCGTATCCCTGGGATTGTTTAGGATTGTCTTAAAGAAAGAAGATACTGAAAAGGAACCATTCTTAGAGGCAATCCACACCCTATCATCTGCTCTGCTGTCTTGAATGGTAAAACTGTTCAGGGAATTAAGGAGATCAAAGAACTGGGATTCTTCGTTGTCCTTCAAATTCCTTCTAAAGGTGGGACACCATACTCACTGGCCTCCAGTAGTACTCATATAAGAGCTGACCATTGCTTCCTTGTCTTGAGCACACCTAAACAGGTCTGTGATTTGAACAAAGAAAGCCCTCTCACCTATCCACCCATCTTTCCAAAAAAGGATCCTCACCTATCCTAAAGAAGATGAATCAAGCCCTATTGGGCAAATGGCTGTGGAGGATTGGAGATGGTTCAAAAGGTCTGTGGAGACAGGTGTTGGTAAGGAAATACAAACCTCCAAGACATGGGTGGGATGTCCAGGATCCCCATTGGAATTTATCTGCTAAATGATTTCATTTACTACTCTTCACTTACGCTAGAAATCCAATTACAAGCTCAAGTTGTTTTGCGTAATTTGTAACTGAATTGGAGCTTAGTTTAGTGTGGTTATTTGTGTTAAAAAGACCCTCAAACAAGTGCCAAAAATTCCCCAAAAGATTGGCTAAAGTGGTAAAAATCAGCAAAAAGTGGCCCAAGTTCGCATGCAATCAGATACAAACTGTGCAGAGTGCTGTCAGACATGGACCTCCGACCAGCATGCAGTCGGACATGGGCCTCAGAGTGCCATGTCCGACCAGCCTGGGAAAAGTCCCTTTTGGGGCCTGTTTGCTTGGGAATTGGTCCCTCTTCCCTTCCACTTTTTCAACTAATGTTTTGGGGACTTGCGCAAGGTCGTAAGCGCCATTGTTTGCCCTCTCCAATTGACCAATTGGTGAACCAAAACCCTTAATTCCTTGAGTTAGAATCATGAGCTTTAGGACATGAATAGTAACTTGTAACCCAGACTAACATGAAACATGGATTTGGACCTAAAAGGGGGTGATGTTTGAGCTGACCGTCACCTCTGGGCTTGCCTGGGGCCATGTGGGACGTGATACCAAGTTACATGTGTGCGAACTTAGGGTCTTGAATGTCCTACACCATAAGAGCACCAATGTACTTGAAATTCTGACATTTGGACTCTAAAAATGCATAAAGGCAAACGGTGTCATTATAACATGTTAATGCTAATCCCAAGCCTAAGATAGACCTTCATAATGGTTCTTTGATTCCTAATAGCTTGATAGGGATGTCTAATCATGTGTAGTTGTGTACCCATATATTCACGCGCGTGCGCAATGCATTTTTGTTTTAATCTAGTTTGCATCGTATGTTGTACCCCATGACCACCAGACCTTCACTTAGCTACTATGGTTTGTTTGAGTCATGCCCCAGGACTGGGCAGCATCGTAATGTCGTTTCCTCTTTCGAATGGCAAGGTCCATGGTTGTGGCACACTTGGGTCTGTAAGCAAGCCTTTGATGCAAGCTGCCAAGCTACCCCCCTAGTTGCCCAAATCCGCTTTATACCTTTTCCACCCATTTTGGGCCACCCATTCTAGTCGAAATGTTGTCCGGTTGTACTTAGGATGTTTTAGACTAGTTCAGTTTTGTCTAATCATATATAAATGCTAGCATAGTATGGTCTCCCTTGTTTAACCAGCCAGTTGCCCAATTTCATCTAGTCTTGTTGCCCGATTCTTGCGAGTTTTTGGCTGGTTTGAGACTCAGAAAGGACTAATAAGTGTGGAACACTATTCTTTGCCAGTTTTACTCGGGACTTGGAGTAGTTCCTTGTTATTGGACATGTTTCTCGATACAGAGTCCATTAAGGTCCTTTACTTGGAATCTCGAGTTGGCACCACCTAGCTTTTATGATTATCATGGTTACATAACTCACTGTAGTGTAGTCTCGATAAGTGACAAGGGTGTCACTTCAGTACCCACCTTGCCAGGGAAACACAGTCGCACCTGTGGCAAGGCTAAATGTTCTCGATGGCAATACATAGTATACTCCAGGGGAGTTCTTGTCAGACTGCTCACTCGCTTTTGGCATGGAAAACTAGTCGCGCCCAGTCAGGATAATTTAGCCATGTGGATGCCATATTTGCTAGAAGTTTAGCATGTATAGCTTGTTATTTATGATTCTCATCATGCTTACTCATATTGCACTAACTTGCCTAGTACACTTTTTATTTGGAATTTTGCAATCTTACCTGTCTTATATTCATTAATGATGTGCATGCTATGTTACTTATATTAACTACATTGCCAGGCATTTGTCTGATACTATACTTGGTGCTGTAGGTAATGAGCCCTTTCCCTATGAGCAGGAGACTCCGATAGTCCAACAGGAACAGCAGGTTTTGAGAGAATGGAGAGCGGACGATGTGATGTAATGCATCGGCAAGCGCAAGAGGCCGTCACACTTTGGGGAATGCAGTTCTTTTTGGGTTTTGTCTTTCGTCGTCTTTTGTGTATGTTGGCCATTGTTTTTGCAGGCCTTTATTTTGGGTTGTACTTAACTGTCTTTTGTTGTAAATGTTTAACTTTGATATAATGCAATGGAAATGTGTTCTTTTCTGCTATATCCAGTCTATTCTTGCCAACTTATCATGTGATTATTTATACTTGCTATATTTTAAATGGCTCACACAAGCTTCCGTCATGAATCCATGAATCCCTCGGGGATTTGAGGAACTCAGCAATACGTCACATAGCAGAATCCTGTTGGAAATCGCCGCCGTGGGGAGAATTTTATCCAATCCTCGCCGTGGAGTTTAGCGCTAATCCGGTCCAGGATCGTGATCGTTAATAAAGAAATCAAGAACATAAACAGTCTAAACAAAGAAACAACAAAATTCAAACAAATCCTTCAAATAGCAGAAGATGGGAAGTTTCAGCAGCATAAATAATGAAAAATGAATGTTTAATCGCTCAAAAACACTGCCAAATCATGTACTAGCACCTTCATAAATCTTCGAAAAACTACAGAGTCCCTACTTATTCAAAATAATCCCCACAGAAACAAAGTACTATTCTCAGTCCAGATCTCAGTCAAAGATAAAACAAAACCAAAAATACAGCCCAAACATAATGTCTTTTACTACAACAGACCATCCTAGATTTCTCCAATCAGGTTTCAAGAACTGAATCCTCTAAACAAGAATCCACTAACTGCAGGTGGATTCAGAAAAAAAAAATCAGAAATATGACCATAAACTACAGTAGTGATGAAAAGACACACACACACACAAAAAAAAAACTAGCGAGTCAGGAAATGGATCATGACAGTAAATTTTTTCCTGTCCAGAAATTCTCAAAAAAATAAAAAAAGTCGCCTTTTTCAAAAAAAAAATCACAAAAATTTGCTTAAAAGACCTCCAAATATGTCAACAAAACCTTAGGTATAGTGGTTGAGGCAGCTGCACTAACTTGAAAATAGTGGCACTACGGTCAAAAACATAGCAGAGACAAGTAGTTTTAATTTAAAGCATTAGTTTTTCCTATTTATTCTCCTCAATAGCCTTTCCTAAAGTTGTCTCTAACTTTGTATGGTTTCAAATTACTAATAGACATAAGATTGGTCGTTACACAAGATTTGAATTTTTTTACCACTTAAAAATTCATACCGCTACACCGGCACATATTGCCGCAACCACTACATATGCCATGTAGCATTTTGGCCACTTGCCACTATGCCCGCCACAACTGTTATTTTAATTCTTGAGAGTGACACCCGTACATAGTTACCATTGGATATTTGGGCCCACATTCATGGTTACACGATCAAATACATAAGAAATGCCTAACCTTCTGCGAACTACAACTGAGTTGTAATCTATGTGATTAAAATATAATGCACACTTGGAATGTTCTGTATGCAAAAAATATGTATTTGTCTGCATATAGAAGATTACATGAGTGAATAGATCACGTCAGCTGCACTTTTCAATCTAATGGTGAATATAATTCATGAGGGAACAGTGTTTCTGGAGCTTCTCTTGGCAAGCAAACAAAGATGAGTCCCACCAAGATGAATTGTCCAATATCCATATGCAGTGACAAGTTTGACTTTCACAAATGGACTTTTCAAGAAAAGAACTTCGAGAAGGATTAAGATGTTTATGTCAATGACCTATCAAGGCCCATACTAAAAGCCCAGCCCATAGTATTCAAGACTTAGTCAAATGGGGCAAAACGTGTACAAAACGTGTATAGCTTGATAATTTCTATCTTAGGAGATTTTGTTTAGTGTACAAATCCTACATTATAGCCCTTAATGGGTATGTATAATCATTATATAAAGGAAGGGTCTGATCCAAGAAAGGACGACCAATTCATTCTCAACTTATGAAATCTAAATTCCATTCTTAGCATTCCATAGGAATGATATGGTATCAGAGCTTGCATCAATCGCTTTGTGATCTTCTCTGAGATTTTATTTTATTTTATTTTTTTTGTGAAATAAAGAATCTGGTAGTATATCTCTATTGTGTTCTAGTCTGGTTTGTGTTCTTAATTGCAAACTGAAAGGGTGAAGAGGTTGACGACACTGTGTCAAAGGGTTTACCGTGGTGTGATCATCCATAACCCACCTGGGATCTGTTCATCATCATCAAAGAAAGGCACTATTATGGTTGACTGGGTTTTCTAAGAATTATGGACATTTTTACAGAATTTTTTTCGCATCAGAGGTAGGCCATCTAACCCAATTTGTGGTTTCCACCAAGTGTACTGTTTTACATCTGCACCGTCCAAATTTCAGATTCCAAATCAGTTTCTCGAGTTCTTGGGTTTATATCTTAGTTGCACGAAGCGGGAGCGGGGGAGCGGATGATCATAGAAGGGTGGGAGCGTCGTCGGGAGCGTCCAATAAAAATTATAATATATTCATATTTTTTTAATGTAATTAAATGTCAAAAAAAAAATAGTCAACCGCTCGGATTGCAAAACACAAAATTCCCATTTGATCATAACAATTCAACATGCACCTTACTACCAAATACGACATACTTCTTACAAGATAATAAAATCCAAAGTCTTAAGAAAAAAACCCAGGCCCAAATCAGTAAACTGAATTTAGGCCCAAATCAGTAAACTCAGGTTAGGCCCAAATCAGTAACCTGAGTTGCAACTCAGTCCCAAATCAGTAAACTGGGCTCGGGTTTGCCTGGGAACAGTATCTATGAAGAGAATACCCTGCTACAGTGCAGGCTCTGTATTCAACTTCGTGCAGTAAAAGAATTGAAAGAGGCAGGCTCTTTCTTGTTATTCAACTGCTCGACTTGGAGAAAAGAGAGGAGTGCTGGGCGATGGAGGCAGCAGTGGTGCTTGCGCTGCTGGACGTTGGCTTGCTGCTGCTGGAGTTCGCGACGGTGCCAGGTATGCTCTTCTCTAGCTCTCCCTTCTCTTCTTCTGCTACTTCTTCTTCTTTTTCTTTTTCTGCTGGTTTCTTTTTCTTCTGCTCTCTGTTTTTTTTTTTTCTAGTTCTCTGCTGGTCCTTTTCTTCTCTTACAGTTTTTTTTTTTTCTACTGCTGCTTCTGCTCCTTTTTTCTCTATCTATTTCTGTTCTCTGTTTTTTTTTTCTCTCTTGGGTACGGGAATTGGAAGTGGTTGCTGGGTGGGCGAAGGCAGAGGGTGGGGGTTTGGGGTTTGAGACGGGAGAGGGGAGATGGGGGAGGGGTTAGGGTTTTTGAAAGTTTGGAAAAAAGGGATGGGCGTAGGGTCAGGTTTTGTCAGCAACGATGGATGGTTGTTGAGTGTAGGAAAGGTAGGATTTAGGGTTAGGTTTGGGGCTTTTTGCTTGGATTCGATGGGAATGGGCAGAGGTGTGGTTCAGTTGGGTTGAGTGGGCAGAGGAGGGGTTTCTCCACGCGTTTCACCCTTGACGGGATCGCGTTTCTCCACGCCCACGTAGACGGAAACGCGGAATCGCATTTCCGTATGAGAAACGTCTGCAAGTTAGCCGTTTCCTGCAACAAAGGTTTATATGATTCGTCATTAAGGGATATATGAGACCGTGACCTCTGATCATCTAGTTGATCAGTTTGTGGGGCCCACCATCACTGTCGACCTTGTAGAAAGAGGGTCGACTTCTCTGTTTTCTGCAATATCTGTGACCAGACCACAGATTGGTTCTTCTGGGAGTTTGTTTTGAAGATTTTGATCCTTCCATGATCTGTTTGAGAGAATTTTCTGCATTGATTTGTGTAATTTGAGATGCCAGTGATGATTATCTTACTTCCTGAGCATTCGACTAATTTTTTCAAGGTTCAGTGCTTGTTCTGCTTCTAAATTACGTATTGTTTTGTTATCTGTTTGGTGATTGGGATAGACTGGTTTGCTAGTATTTTTCTTGTGAGATCTCTTCTGTGACATGGAGAAATCAGAAATTACTCTGATTCATTTTTTCTGGAAAAAACTACACCTCATGGGCTTTCCAATTCCAACTATATCCGGAAGGAAAAGAGATGTGGGGGCATTTTTCTGGAACAGATCCAATACCAAAAGAAGATGACAAAAAAATCTTCGTGGAATACCAAGGATGCCAAAATCAAAACTTGGATTCATGGCACTGTCGAACCTCAATCTAATTCTGAATTTAAAACCTTCCAAGACAGTGAAAGAAATGTGGGAATATTTGAAGAAGGTTTACCACAAAGCAAATGCTGCCCGCCAATATCAATTGGAATTTGAAATTGCGCAGTATACACAAGGATCTGCCTCAATCCAGGATTACTATTCTGGATTCCAAAACTTATGGGCTACCTGAATATCAAATTGTTAGATCTGGCCTCATGAGCAGAGTTCCATCACCATCACTAGATGACTGCCTAAATAAACCTTTGCGTGAAGAACGACAACTGACTCAAGTTGCCTTAAACGAACATGCTTCTGGCGGACCTCTTGAAGATGCTTATGCTGCAAATACTCATTCACAGCAATCTGGTGGTTCTGTTGAGGTTTCTTATGTTCCAAAAGGTAGATCGTCAGGTAGAGATATGAGCAAGATCAAGTGTTACAGCTGCAACAATTTCGGTCATTATGCTACTCAATGCAAGAGGAAATACTGCACTTACTACAAAGCTACTGAGCATATTATCACTGAATGCAGAAGGAGGCCAAACAATCGTTCTAATCATGCCTATCATGCTGTTGCTGATACTTCGTCTAATCCATCCTCTGTTGTCTCTTCCTCGTATATGTCTTCACAGCCACCTCCTTCTATCACCCCTAAAATGGTTCAACAGATGATTGTGAATGCATTTTCTGCATTGGGTATCTCAGGTAATACTCAACCATCATCTTCAGTTTGGTACTTTGATTCCGGTGCATCGAACCATATGACCTTTTCTATTGATCATCTATCTAATATTAAATCATACACTGGTAAGATGCACATTCATACTGCAGATGGCGAAAAGCTTCCCAGTACCGATGTCAGTGATGTTTCTCATTCGCTTCCTTTGCAAAATGTTTTTCTTTCTCCATCCTTATCAGTAAATCTTTTATCTGTTGAACAACTTGTAGATAATGCATGTACTCTCTCATTTTCTTCCTCCGATTGTGTAATGCAGGATCAAGCGTCAGGGGTGATGATAGTGAAGGGGCCTAAGTGCTGACGCTATTTCCACTTCAACTCTCATTACATATGCATAATAAACCTGAGTTCGCTTTATTTTGTTCTTCCTCTCAGAATAATTGGAAATTATGGCACATTAGATTGGGCCATCCAAATACAAAAACAACGTTCTCTTTGTTTAGATCTGGTTTTATTTATGGAAATAAATCTTCTTCTAATTTTGCCTTGCTTGATTGCTCTACCTGTAAATTAGGAAAAATTAAGACTCTTTCTTTTCCAATGCATGATTTTGGAACTTCGAAATGTTTAGACATTGTTCATTGCGATGTGTGGGGCATCTCTCTAGCTCATGCTCTGTACAAGTATTTTGTAACTTTTATTGATGATTATATTAGATTTACATGGGTTTATTTTCTTAGGTCCAAATCAGAAGTTTGTGAAGCTTCTAAAAAATATTTGGCAGATGTTGAAAATCAATTTTCTACTTGTATTAAGATCTTATGATCTGATTCCGGGGGAGAATGTGTCCCATGAGTTTCAAAAAAATTTACAGCAGAAGGGGATCATATCTCAAAAATCATGTCCATATACCCCTCAACAAAATGACATCACTGAACGGAAAACAGACATCTTCTTGATACTATTTGATCATTGCTTCTTGAATCCTCTGTACCCACTCGTTTTTGGCCAGAAGCCCTATCCATGGCGGTTCACTTAATAAATCGTTTTCCATCACCAACAGTGCAAAATAATTCTCCATATTTTTTGCTTCACAACAAACAACTCACATACACACATCTACGCAACTTTGGTTGTGTATATTTTGTTCATCTACCTCCGTCTGAACAAACCAAATTAACTGCTCAATCGGTCAAGTGCACTTTTCTTGGCTACGCTTCATATCAAAAAGGTTTTTTGTGTTATGATCCCAACATTAAACGTATTCGAGTTTCTAGGAATGTTGTATTTTTTGAAACTCAATATTTTTTTCAGCATTATAAGGATCCTTTACCTTCTCTCTCTATTTTACCAGATTTCTCTCCTGATGATCCCCCATCCTCATTCTCAAGGTTTAAACCCGATCTTGTCTATGAGAAGCGACGTGAGACCAATGTGCCCGCACTAAGACCTCCTCCAGAATCACCACATGCACCTGATTTGGATTCTGTCCCTGATCCTCCACTTCGATGCTCCACGCCTCTCCGCCATCTGCCAGATCGCTATGGTTTTTCTCACACCCCTTTGCTTGCTACATTATCCTCTGTTGCAATTCCTACCTCTTATTCTCAAGCTGCGACATGAATGTTGGCAAAGGCAATGCAGGATGAATTAGACGCTCTTCATGCAAATCAAACATGGGATATTGTTCCCTGTCCTTTTGCTGCAAAACCCATTGGCTGTAAATGGGTTTATTCCATCAAATTAAAATCTGATGGATCCTTGGATCGTTACAAGGCTCGCCTTGTGGCACTTGGGAATCGATAGGAGTATGGAGTCGATTATGACGAGACATTTGCTCATGTGGCTAAGATGACTAATGTGAGGACGGTTTTAGCCATTGCTGCCTCTCAATCATGGCCATTGTATCAATTTGATGTCAAAAATTCTTTTCTCAATTGTAATTTGAAGGAATAAGTCTATATGAGGATTCCTCAAGGGGTCTCTGGTTATGATCATGGTGATGTTGCTCGATTATGACGGTCTCTTTATGGTCTCAAACAAGCACATCGAGCGTAGTTTGAGAAATTTCGTGAAGCTCTTCTCCAACAGACCTTCCATCAAAGTCTATTTGATCCCTCCTTGTTTCTGCATAAATCTAATACATAGATAACGATACTGGTCTATGTGGATGATATCATCATCTTTGGTACTGATATGACTGATTCAACATCTCTAGAATTCTCTTCGTGCTTCCTTCCAGTTGAAAGACTTAGGGACTCTTACTTAGTTTTTGGGTCTTGAGGTTCATCAGTCAGAAAAGGGCTTACTTCTTGACCAGCACAAATATGCACTTGATCTCATTGAAATGGCTGGTCTTCAAAGCTCCTCTCCCGTGGACACACCTCTTGAAGTGAATGTCAAACTTTATCACGACGGTGATGACCTTCTTCCTGATCCAGCGGTGTATCGTCGCTTAGTTGGCAGTTTGGTGTATCTGACTATTACTAGGCCTGCCATTTCATATGCGGTGAATCTTGTCAGCCAGTTTATGACGCATCTTCGTCATCTTCATTTAGCCGCAATTCGACGTATTATTCGTTACATTCTTGGCACCTCCACCCGAGATTTGTTTTATCCGGCTGGCAACTCCACTTCTCTTATAGCATATTTAGATGTTGATTGGGCCGAATGTCCTGACACAAGGCGATCTACAACGGGATGGTGCATGTTCCTTGGGGACTCATTGCTATCATGGAAATGTAAGAAACGGGACAAAGTCTCTAAGTCCTCTACTGAGTATGAATACCGCGCTATGTCCGCCGCTTGCTCTGAAATAGTTTGGCTTTGTGGCTTGTTATCAAAACTTGGGTTTCCTCAAAATCAGCCAACACTCCTTCATGCTGACAACACTAGTGCGATCCGCATTACTGAAAACCTAGTATTCCATGAACGTACTAAGCACATTGAAGTAGGACTGTCACTACATTCATGATGAATATGTGCGAAAAACAATCAGTCTTCCTCATATCTCTACGAGTCTTCAAATCGTGGATATCTTCACCAAAGGATTGCCATGACCGCGGCATCAATTCTTGGTTAGCAAATTGATGCTCGTTGACTCTCCCGCATCAATTTGAGGGGGGGGTGTCAATGACCTATCAAGGCCCATACTAAAAGTTCAGCCCATATTATTCAAGACTTAGTCAAATGGGGTAAAACGTGTACAAAATGTGTACAGCTTTATAATTTCTATCTTAGGAGATTTTGTTTAGTGTACAAATCCTACATTGTAGCCCTTAATGGGTATGTAAAATCATTATATAAAGGAAGGGTCAGATCCAAGAAAGGACGACCAATTCATTCTCAACTTATGAAATCTCCATTCCATTCTTAGCATTCCATAGGAATGATAGTTTCCAGATGTTCTAACACCATGTCACATGACAGAGGATTTGATATTCAAGACAGAATCAAGACTGGAGTACGTTCGAGGTCAAATGAAGTGCCCCTTGTTGGTGAGGGTTGACCCCAATAATAGCTTTCATATATGTTTGGAGTTTGGACCCACTTTTAGGGCTTGGTTACAGGATACAAGGCATAAGGAATGCCTAATCTTATGCTAATGACAACTAAACTGCAATCTACAAGATTAACAAGATGATGCACTCTTATAGTATCCTACATGCGTACGCAAAAGTAAGCAAGTTTTTTATATGGAAGTCTGCAGGACTACTATTTGTTTCACAAACATGATTAGACGAGTGAATAGATCAGGTCAGCTGCAATTTTCAATCTAATGGTGAATATCACTCTTTCAAAATTGATACTCAAGCACTATACAGTTCATATGGGGAGAGTTCGATCTAACTGTCTGCCTTGAGGAATGTGACCCCACAGTGGAGACCTCTTGGAAATATATTGCAGTTTGTGATATATCCTGAGACACTGGATCATTTTTCATCCCATGCAAGAAAAACCAATGAAACCATAAATATGAATTAACCATAATAATTATCAGCTTTTACAGGACACAAATAATTGGCAGTATCAGACGAGATAGGATTAGCAGAAAACACAGATAATAGATCTGAATTGCAACAAAAATTCATAATTGCTGATTACCTTTCTTCCATCTTGGCCAGTATACCAGTGACCAGCAGAATGGCTATCTGCACGTACTCGCCTTTTACCAGCATTCCTTGGGATGGTAGCACAAGTTTTGGGATTAACCCAACCTTCAGAAGCTTGTGAGGCTATCACATTTGCATTACTTCGACTTCTTTTCTTGGTTTTTGAGCTTCCTTCATGGACTTTGTTCCTAGTTACTTGCACTTCTGTAGGAGCATATCTGTGGCCAAATTGGCTCCTAAAATAACAACATTTAAAGTGTTTAAACAAGGAAAAGATAAGAGAATCCAAAAGTTAAGTAGAAATGAGTAATCATAGGATAGATGGTACAAGAGGCAGATTACATGTAGTCAAGAACTGCGGTTTCAGAGTGTTCACTCCCTCTGTGATTCACAGCACCAACAGGGAAGAAGTTTGGTAAACGGTCACGGACTAGTTTCTTAATCCTTGGATCATTGTGGTAAAAATACCTATAAGCAGGAGGCGACGGATCTAGCTTGTTCACATACTGGTCACAATGTCTGTGGATGCTGTTTTCCTGAGAACAAACTTCTATTTCTTCCAAAAGTTTTTCATTAGAAGGTGATCTAAAACTAATATTACCCATAGCACCCTTTTTTCTCTTATCTGCATTCTTATCCTTCATAGATCTGAAGTATTCTTCACAGAACTCATCAAGAGCAGGGGTTGCCAGCTTCGTGTTTTTCTTGGGACCCAAATCTTTCCATAAACTTTCCGTTTGAAGCTTATTTGATGACATTTTCGCTATGCTCTGTTGATTCCCAGCTATAGCATGGTTAGATGAATGCTGCCGCCCTTTTGTGCATGAGCCAACCTTTTCAAAATTCTCAGGCTGGTCTTCACTGGAAGGAGGATCATCTGAATCAGAGTCCAATAAGTGGATTTTTCTAAGAGGACTGGTGGCTAGCTTAGGAAGTGTTCCCCGGCTGCTACTTCCATCCAAAGTTGCAAAGGTTGAGGCACTAGAAGCTGGTGTGCTTTTCTGAGATTTCAAATTACTTGCTGATTGAGTTTTCAGGATCCTCTGACTGTGCAATGAAAACTTTGAACTGCTACATGCAGAACGGTTTTGCCCTGATGGGTGTTCATCTGCTATTTGAAAAATAAGAGTAACACTAGGTGAACATAGTATGGAAAAACAATCATTTTCTTCAGTTTAAAATGTAAGGCATATCTTGGAAAATTAGTGGTATGAAGAGACTATGCTGCAATTTGGGAGAAAGCTGAATACTGCAGGGTTTTCTGCCTTGCACTGAATATTGCATTGTTTGAAAATTCAAATATATAAATAGACAGGATAAGAGTGAATCCTTGCATAGCTAGATAGTAAGGGATACACCCATTATAGGAGGGATGCTGGGATCTGAATACGTGAGGACAAGTTTACTGTACTGTAGTTCCAATCTAGCAAAGGAAAAGAGATAGGATAAGACTTCAGTGATAATTATTAATTATATTCACAGTGACTGGCAAATAATTTAATATTGTAATGTTTAGTGAAGTCAGACAAAATCGCAACATATCTTTCCCTTGTTTTCTGCTGCCCGCCAATATATTAATATCAAATACTGTTATATTGAAATATTGGAATTATGACAATATTAGGATTGCCCAATGTACCCTTAAGCTTGAGTTGGGAATATATGAACCTGCAATATTAGGATTGTCTAATGTACACTTACGGTTGAGTTTCCCAGTATTAGGACTTGATAGAAGGCCATGGATGGAAACTAAGGACAGTTCCTTCTAAGTTGCATCTTTCTTCAAGACTTCATCATATTATCTACCAGCATTCAACTCTGTCCAGTCTTTGGAGTTTGAAAGCCCCTCCGAGAGTTTTGGTCTTTGGTTGGTTGGCAGTTCTTGGAGGTATTCTCATTATCGACAGCCTACCAAGGCGTAAGAAGGTTATTGTGATCGATTGTCCTATGTGTTTAGCTGATGCAGAAGCTATGGACCATCTTTTGCTTAATTGCAAGGTGGCTCAACTCTGTCTAAGGACTCAAACCCAGAAATTATATTTTTAAAATATTAAAATTAATATTTTCTATTTTTATAAATTAAATAAGAAATAAAACAATATAGAAAATTCAGCCAGCATGATTAAGTGATAATTAAAGTTAATTAGTGAGTAATTAAATTATTTAATTAATTAGTTAGGATCAGTCAAGTTGGAAAATGATTAATGTACTTAAATTAATTAATTAAGTGTAGTGGGAGTGTAGGACCCATGTGGGACCCACTAGTAGGGCGCGACCAACAGTATTGGCTATTCTAGCCAATTTGGATAGCCCACTGGTACCATTCAAAAAATAAATAAATGTCTAGTACCTCCTACCCTCTAGGAGAACCAGTTGATAAAGGGGATTAAGTCATGAACTCAGGGGGAGAGACAGCTAACCAATAAACCAAAAAGATGTGACATCTACAGCACGTTTGGCAACAGTCTTAGGGTCGGATTCCTCGCCCAAAATCCACCATCGCGCGGATTTTCTTTGTTTGGTTCAGCATGGATTTGAAGAGGATGGACTACAGACTTCCACCCTACTGAATATTTGAAGAGTCGGACCCCCCTCCCCAATCGGATCCGTGGAATCAGCGCAAGAATGGATTTGCTGAGCTACAGTACTTCTGGACGTTAACATAGGGCAGGGGCAGACCGGTTTTTGCGTTTTTTTGGTTTTTATGGGCCCCACAATCAAAATCTGAACTGATGATTGTGTTAAGGTCCATCATGGCCATCTCACAAAATTCCAGCCGTTGATTCATCTTAGATCTTGAGATATTTGCAAAACCGTCTAAACCGTTAGATGGCGATTTCTGAGTTGCTGTGGGCCAAAAAAGGGGATTAAATCCAGTCCGTATTTTTTTTATTTTCTGGTTCTTGTGGACCCCAGGATCATGATCTGAACCAGTAGTTATTTATGGAAGGTCAAACACGGCTAGTTGACCAAATTTCTGCCGTTGATCCTTACCATATTTTGAGATATTTGCAAAAAAAGTCCAGTACTAAAATATTAATTTCTTATTCCTGCGGGCCCCCTTTGCACGATCTGAACCGTACATATTCTCTAGATGACCACAAACTACTTTGAGGTGAAAGTTGAGGTCTTGATTTTTCATGGATTTTAAAATTTTTAAAAAAAAAGTTTGTGACCCATGGATCACACATTCTACAATTTATACGAAACCTCCCTCCATCCAAACATGGAACAACTCTCATTGGGAATCCTTCTTGAGGTATTGATTCTTTGGAGATGGAAAGAATCCTCTAAACAGAGGATTCTTCTACGTTTACCAAACGTGCCCCTAGAGTCCCAACTCAAACAAGACTTAGGAGACAGACTTTACAAACAAGTAGGACCCATAATTAGAAACAATAGAGGGACGCCAAACTTATAAAGGGGTTGTGCGCCCAATCCTAAACTCCCACATGCCTCTCTCTCTCTCTCTCTCTCTCTCTCTCTCTCTCTCTCTCTCTCTCTCTCTCTCTCTCTCTCTCTCTCTCTCTCTCTAGCACATCAATTGGAAACCATACCTACCTGGCTTGCACATCAATTGGAAACCATACCTACCTGAAGATTAAGGAAAAACAAGAAGGGAAAAGAGGAAAACAACCTAGGGCTTCAATCAATAATGCGAAACAACCATCTAATTTGACATACTATAGGCAAGTAAACAAACCAGATAAATTAAGCATGCACAAAAACATGGGTTTGATTTCGCGTATGTGAGAAAATAACCTTGGAAACCCTATGTCCAAAAGGATATGGATCAAAATTCCAAAAAAAATACACGAAGGATGGAAGATTCCCACTTGACCGTGAGCCATAGATGGGGAGTCCACATTGGCCAAAGATGCTTGGGCCATGATCTTAGGTCATTGGACTCATATCCTCTAGGGGTGTTATGATTTTGGGGTTTTCATCATATATACAATTAGGAATTCACATGTTTTCGATGTTTTGTAGTAATTTTGTGATCTTGTGTGGCCATGGGGTCCCATTGGGATTTCCCCTTGGCCAACCACTATGGATTGAGTTTCCATAGTGGTTTGAAGCCTCTATTATCATATTGTGTGGTTTTTAGGGTTTCTACATGGGCTCCAGCTCAGGGTTTGTTAGTTTTTGATGTATTTCACTCCATTTGTCAAATCTGAGATTCTATTAATTAGGTCTGAAGTGATTCGTAACAGTAGGTTTCAATTTGACTTTGATTACACCTATGATTTGTCAATTCACATGTGTAGGATAATGTAGAACCAAAGGGGGTGATCAGTAATGTTAATATGATTCCAAACACAAAATACTTAAGAAAGTGCCAGTTTGGGATTGGCCAAGACCTATTTGGGGGATTCATATGGTCTCCCAACATGGTTCTGGACAATCTCATGCATGTTTGGAGTATTTTAACATTGTTGGGTTTGCATTTACAACATTCCTTACATGTGATTGATGATTCAAGTCTAGGATTTTGCATACTTGTATCTTATATGTTGATTCGTGGTTTAATTCGTTTCTCAGAATCAATTTAAATCAAGTTTAACTACTGCCAGGTGTATTTGTGTAGGAAGCTTTTTTACAATTTGTGAAATAAGTTTTAAATTCTCTGGAATTTAATTCCATCTTCCCTAAGAAACCCAGGTTTAGGTTAGATTGTGATTCTACATGTAATTTGGGGAAGATTAGAATAATTGGATTCTTAAATGGGAAAAAATAGGAATTTCCTGCACGAGGCAACAAGCATGCGGCCTAATTTTTGAGGGCCAAACAATGTCAAAATTGGACGATCTAAAAAAAGATTTATTAATACTTGTGCTCTGATTATGAAATGTTTGATGCATAGTTACTTGATTCACAGTTCAACCAATTCGGGGTCGAATTCGTAGTTCGTAATTCGACATTTCGTTCGGGTAGGCTCATTTGATTCGTTTTCGATTCGCCCAATTCGTAATTCGAATTTGACAAATTCGATGTACTAATTCGGGTATATAATTCAAGATAGATGGCCATGATTCCTGTCTAATTTGATATATATTTTGCAAAAGTTCTTAAATGCCACAAAAGATATATGAAAATGACATTACAAAATATTATAAAAATGATTAAATACATTTAAACTCAAACAAAGAAGTCTCATACGAAATACATTTAAATTCAAACAAAAAGTCTCATATGATCAGTCTGTTCAATTGAAAATTTTCTTTAGAAAATTAATGATTATTGAGAGGGTATCAATCAAAGCATGTTTTTCAGTGGACCAGCAAAGCCTTTTAGTCTTTGTATTCTCCTTCATATTCAATGTCTCAGGTAAGCCCCACCGTCTCAATTGTGACCACTTTCACTGATAAAGGATTTAATTACATATAGAAGGCCTTTATATTCCGTTGTGAGTCTAGATCCTTCTAGTTTCTCACTCACTTGAGAGAAGCAAAACTCTATAAGTTGGCCCATCAATTGAATATCTGAACTGCTCAAAATGAGCGCCTCCTTTTTGCATGGGTTATTATTAAATCTTACTCCAATAACAGTTGGTCCCACTGAAAAATTGAGCATGTGTAAAACATACGAAAAAAAAAAAAAAAAACCACTCAATAATACTAACCCACATTGTTTGATGATTTAGAAAATTTCACTTTGGTCATGATTATATCAAGTGACCAATTGTTAAATACAACAAGTAAAAACATACAATTGAAAATGAGTTAAATCAGATATTGTTGCCACTGTCAATCTAACGGTGAAATTGACTGTAACTAGATAAGGTGGTCTTTAATCTTGTGGATTTCAAAAAGTGGGCGGTGATACGTTTATTTCAAAGGGCTCCAAGAATCATTGGTCGCGCCCTTTTAGAATCCAGACAGGACAGTATCGTCCAAACAGTGTGTTTGCCATATCCTTTCCATAGGCCCTTTTCTTCAAATCCAAAACGGAAGGGGAGAGAGAAAATCGGGGAAGAAAATATGTTCTGAATTTCGATCAAAGGAAATCTAGAAAGGGAAAGATCGGAAAGATATTCTATAGAGATTTTTTTTCAGTATTCTGTAGAGATTTTCCATCGTAGGAGTTTGAAATGAGAAGAAGAGATGAATGAATGCGAACTCTGTGACTGTTTGGCGTGGATTTATTGCGAGTCAGAGAACTAGGGATTTTGCCGGGTCATGGAATAGGAACACCATCTTCTTCCTCAAAGGAGTCATCAGACTACACCAAACAAGGGCTTTTTGAGATTTTTGAACAAAACAAATTGAATTAAGAATTATTCGAATCAAATGGTTCGTGATTTGGCACCCATGCAAGCGAATCAGATGACTATGGTTTGATGTTTCAAGGGAAATAATATTGTGCAACGACTCAATTTAACCTGATCTCACAAATGTAAAAAAAAAGAGAATAACATTCGTGGCACGAAATAGGGATTGATAAGAAATCCAGGTTTCAGGTCGTGACACTATGGAAAGTCAGACCTGAGGGGTTTGAGTGCAATTGGGTCCTCCGAAACAATTACTTCATCGCCAAACCACTTAAAGATCAGTGGTAAGGCACCTTCGTTTCGAGGAGACAACCAGGGATCCATCCCCCGGTCCCACGTTGGAAGTATCACTCCTCTACCAGTAAGCTGATCTACAATCCTTTTTTTTTTATGCTTCATTTGTTAAAGGCTTGGAGGATGGCTGTGGGAACTTCTAAGGGGAGAATCGTGTGCAGACTGTCATTCTTGGCCATTATCTGGGTTTCCTTGAAAGAGAGGAATTTGTAGTGCTTTGAGCGTAAATCTTCTTGCAAAGGGTTCTTGCTGGATAAGGTGAAATCTTATATGGCTCCTTGGGTTTCTATTTTTGTCTCTTCCTGACGCAGCCAAAGATTGATAGATCAATCTCCCAAAGGATTGATCGAATCCAAGATGGATTCCAGCCCTAGGGCACAGCACTAACCATAACACACAAGAGATAACTCACAACGATAACTTGGATTAATTGATAATAAGCATGAAAATTACATTAGGGCTCTTCTGTTTATATAGAGCATCATGTATGCTAATGAGGAAAGCTACTAATTCTAATTAACAATAAATTTAGAAAGCAAGCAAACAAAGCAATATTACTAATCTAAAAATTAGGAAACGGTGAAGCACATGTGGACCCCATCAGTTGGGTCCGTCAAGGCTTGCGGTTGTGGGTCCCTGTCTTGGATAGGGATCGGACTGCATCAACTCTCCCCGGCTTGAAAGAACTCGACTCCGGCGAGTTAATCGCTTGATAGCGCTCATAAAGATCTGGATTCAGACGCTGGAAGTCTGTAGCAGTAATCCAGGTAGCATCGGAGACGGGTCTGTTTTGCCAACGAACAAGGAACTTTTGAAAGCCGCCGCGACGAGTAGAAACAATTTGATCATCAAGAACATCAATGATTTTATCAGGCGGTGGCGGAGCAGCTGGTAACGTAATGAGTTGCTCGTCAGAATCATCTTCATTATCATGCCCACGATAAAGAGTGAGATCGGCAACATTGAATGTAGGGCTGATACCAATATCAGACGGTAACTCGAGATTATATGCATTCGAACTAAGCTTTTTGATCACTTTGAATGGACCGGTATTCCGCGGATGTAATTTCTTGTTTGCACCTGGGGGTAACCTTTCCGGATGAATACGGACCATAACCAAGTCTCCTTCAGAAAACTCCAGAAAACGACGACGTTTGTCAGCATGAGCCTTGTAACTGTCATTGCTGGCTGCAATATGTCGTCGAACTTCATCATGTATTTGTTGCATATGTTTGATGAAGTTATCAGCTTCAGCACAAGGGCGTGCTTCAACAGGTAAAGGGACAAGATCAATAGGCAAGAGCGGTCGAACACCTATGACTGCTTCAAATGGTGAGATACCTGTGGACCGATTAACCGAATTGTTGTAAGCAAATTCAGCCATAGGTAGAATTTGATCCCATGTAGTAATATGATCACGTACAAGGCATCGTAACAATTGGCCAAGGCTTCTATTAAAAACTTCAGTTTGACCATCAGTCTGCGGATGATAAGCAGTAGAGAAGTGAAGCTTTGTTTTTGTTGTCATCCACAAAGTCTTCCAAAAGTAACTCATAAATTTAGTGTCACGATCTGAAACGATTGTTTTGGGGATGCCATGAAGACAGACAACCTCTTTGAAGAATAGTTGAGCTACTTTATAAGCATCAGATGTTGTGTTGCATGGAATAAAATGAGCCATTTTAGAAAAACGATCAACAACAACAAAGATGGAATCAAATTTCCGTACAGTCTTTGGAAGTCCTAACACAAAATCCATACTGATATTTTCCCATGGTGCATTAGGAATAGGCAATGGCTGATATAAACCTGTATTTTTCTTGTTTCCTTTAGCCAATTGACAGGTGCGACATCGCTCACATAGGCTGATAACATGAACCCGCATGCGCGGCCAATAGAAACGATCATCTACAAGAGCGAGTGTCTTGTCACGTCCCAAATGACCACTACAACCTCCAGAATGTAATTCACGAACAACATGTTCTCGAATAGAAGTAGCAGGGAGGCAAAGTTTGTTACCTCGGAATAAAAATCCATCATGTAGGCTGTAATGAGGGTGCTTATCCTTGTTGCCGTTAAAAAAATCCGCAAAGATGACACCGAAATCCTTGTCATTGGTATATTCTTGCTTGATTTGGTCAAAACCTGTAACAGCTTGATCGAGTAGATCCATTTGCAACCGATAGGTTTAACTGAAGAAGGACATTCCACAATATCCCAGGTGTGATTCTGGGTCAATGCATCTAATTCAACTTTCATGGCCTGGTTCCAACAATCATGTTGCACAGCCTGCAAATAAGAACTTGGGATGGAAACAGAGGATAGTGTTGTCATCAAGGAAGCATGGGTAAATCCATACCGCTGAGGAGGTCGAGAAATTCTGGAGGAGCGACGCAATATACTAGGAGATGTGGGACCAGTTGTCGGAGGATCAGGAGGGTGGGCATCTGCAGTGGTAGGTGTTTCCCTTCGATGATACACAAAATCAGGATTAAACCGTGTAACAGTTGGTTTTTCAGAAAATCCAGGTAACACCGTTGTGGAAAATGGAGAAGGACAATCCAAGTATTTTTGAAAAAAATATTGATTTTCGAAGAAAATAACATTACGAGAGATCCTGGTGCGACGAGCCATTGGATCATAGCAAACAAAACCCTTTTGGTTAGTTGCATATCCTAAAAAAACACACCTGCTAGATTGGGCCGTTAATTTTGTGCGCTCTGTGGGAGGCAGATGAACGAAGCAAACACACCCGAAGGTATGTAGATGAGTAACTGTAGGATGGTGACCATAAAGTTTAAAATGTGGTGTTAATTGGGCAATGGTAGGTGATGGAAGACGGTTTATGAGATGGACTGCAGTGGTAAGAGCTTCAGTCCAAAAACGTGGAGGAACAGAGGATTCAATGAGAAGAGTCCTCGTGACATCAAGAAGATGTCTGTTTTTCCGTTCTGCAACGCCATTTTGTTGAGGAGTATATGGACAAGTACGTTGAGATATAATTCCTCGACTCTTTAGGAAAGATTGAAAATCAGTGGAGACATACTCCCCCCCTGAATCGGATCGCAAAGTTTTAATGCATTTGGAAAATTGGGTTTTAACATAGCTAAGGAAAATTTTAAATGCATTAAGAACATCAGATTTAGAATGTAACAAATAAACCCAAGTAAATCTGCTGTAATCATCAATAAATGTAACAAAGTATTTGAAATGACCATGAGAAATGGTAGGAGCAATGCCCCAAACATCACTGTGGATTAAATCAAAACATTCATTGCTACGAGTTGTAGAGTTAGAAAAAGGTAAAGTTTTACTTTTTTCCTAATTTACAAGCATCACACTCAAATGAAACAGAATCAAAAGGTTTATTTAACAATCCAGTTTGAAACAAAGTGGACAATGTAGCAGCATTCGGATGACCAAGTCTATTATGCCACAACCGAGAATTATTAGGAAGTAAAAAACAAAACAACTGATTCCAAGGTTTATTTTGAATAAATGGAGATACTGGTAACGTAAAATTGGTAGAAAACCTACCTCTGATGATCAAAAAATCAGGAAAAAATCTTCAAAAATCCAGGAAGCAGTAGTCGACCAAGATGGAGGTATTCCGTTGATGTGCTGGTGATGATCCTAGGTGGGCCATGCATGATCCGAGATGATCAGGAACGATCAGAGATGATCGGCTGAATAGAAACATCACTGGCGGGCTTCCTATGCTTGGAAGATGACTTAGGAGAAGATCACAGATGATTGACCTTGCTCTGATACCATGTCATCAATGGAAAGAAGCATACAGACATGAGAGAGAGAGAGAGAGAGATGTGGAGATGAATGTCGTGCCTTCATTGGTCGACTGAGATCTCTATTTAAAAGGGTTTAATCCCTTAATACATTCTAATAATGATTATCCCTTAATTACACTTGGGGTTAGATCCATGCTAATAGCTAACAACTAACTAGTATGTAAATGGGCCTGATATATTGGGCCTAGAGGCCCAGGATTGACAACAGTGACTGCCATAGTAGTGAGGAGATGTTTCCGACGACTCAAAGCATCAGCTACCATATTTTCTTTGCCAGCTTTATGACGGAGACTGAATGTGAATTGTTGAAGGAAAGAGCTCCATTTAATTCGACGATCACTAACATGTTGTTGGGACTGAATATGCTTCAATGCCTCGTGATCGGAATATAAGACAAAGTCGTTGCCAACCAAATAATGACGCCAATGTCGCAATGCTTGCACAACGGCGTAGAATTCGAGATCATAAATAGAATATCGGCGTTTGGCATCGGAGAGCTTTTCGCTAAAAAATGCAATCGGGTGAACTTCTTGGCTAAGAACCCCTCCGATTCCGATCTGAGAAGCATCACAAGCAACTTCAAAGACTTTGGTAAAATCTGGAAGTCGAAGGACAGGGGCCTCCGTGATCATGCTCTTGATTTCGCCAAATGCTCTAGTTGCTGCACTAGTCCATTTAAATTCACCATGTTTCATACAATTAGTGATTGGAGCCATAATACTGCTGAAATCTCGAATGAACCTTTTATAGAAAGTAGCAAGTCCGTGAAAACTACGAACTTCAGTGAGAGTTTGTGGAATAGGCCAATCGATGATAGCTTGAATCTTGGATGGGTCCATTGCGAGACCCTTAGAAGAGACAACAAAGCCAAGGATAATCACAGAGTGGCTCATAAAAGTACACTTCTTTAGATTAGCATAGAAGCGTTCCCGGCGAAGAAGTTCAAATATGCTCTTCAAGTGATCAAGATGCTCCCGTTTGGATTTACTATAAATCAAGATATCATCGAAGTAGACAACAACGAACTTTCCAATAAACGGGTTGAGCAATTGATTCATAACACGCATAAATGTGCTAGGAGCATTAGAAAGACCAAAAGGCATAACAAGCCATTCATAAAGACCATCTTTAGTTTTAAAGGCTGTCTTCCATTCATCACCTGGCCTAATTCTAATTTGATGATAACCACTGCGAAGATCAATTTTAGAAAAAACAGAAGCACTAGTCATCAAATCAAGCATATCATCAAGTCTAGGAATAGGAAAGCGATACTTTATAGTGATTTTATTGATGGCACGACTATCCACGCACATACGCCAGCTTCCATCCTTCTTTGGTGTTAGGAGAGCGGGTACGGCACATGGACTTAAGCTTTCCCGAATATATCCCCGTAGCAATAGATCATCAACTTGTTTCTTGAGTTCAGCATGTTCGGAAGGACTCATCCGATAAGCACGAAGATTAGGGAGAGATGCTCCAGGAGTTAAATCTATTGCATGCTGGATGTCTCGCATCGGTGGCAATTCATTGGGAAGCTCATCAGGAATTAAATCAGAAAATTCATCGAGCAATGGTTGTACCTCTTGGGGAGGGGATGGGGTGGAGTTTTTACTTGATTCGGTCACCTGTCTGGTCACCAAAGCATACATCACACCTTGCTCTTGACTTTCAACTTCAAATTTGCGCATGGTGAGGATGTGAGGAGAGGCAGTATGAGTAGATTGCTTGACAGAGAATGGAGTTTCCATGGGCTTTAATTGAATTCGGCGTCCATTCCATTTGAAAGTGTAGGTGTTATCCGAATGATCAGTGATGACTTTCAAGCGCCTTAACCAAGGTCTGCCAAATAAGATGTGGGCAACATTCATTGGAATAACATCACATTTGACATTATCTTCATACGAGCCCATCTTCAAGGGAACAATGCACTGGCGGTTGACGGGAATTGAATAATCATTTACCCATGCAACTCTGTAAGGTCTCGGGTGCTTTATAGTTGGCAACTGAAGTTTATCAACTGCATCTTTGGATATGACACTCATAGCACTTCCACCATCAATGATGGCATTGCAAGCTCGTCCTTTACAAGTGACTCTTGTTCGGAAAATAGGAGCTTGGTTTTCATCGTCTTCTTCAATACCATCTGCAACCAATAGGCGGCGGTGAAGGAAAAGTAATGGGCTGTCATCATCAGCTGTGTAGACCTCAAGTGCGGACTCTGGATCTGTTGGAAATTGTGCATCAGGTTTCTCCATTTCGATTTCCTCATCATACTGTTCGTCATCATAAGGTTCACCATCACAATGCAGATTCCTGTGAGGACATTCTCTAGCATAATGACCTCTATTTTTGCAAGAATGACAGACAATGTCGCGCTTAGCGATTATCCCAGTGCCTCTAGCATTATTCTGATTTGGTGTCCACTTTTGAATGAGCTGAGGATTCTGTGGACCCTGTGGTGAAACTTGTGGCTGCCTTTGGAGTTGGTTCTGTGGTTGGTTTGAAGGTGGTCGGAACCCTTGCTGTGGAGTCCGATTGAAAGTAGAATCGGGACCTTTTTTATAGGGCTCCCCGGCTTGGTTACCGAAACGTCGCCCAGTGTGCTGACGCAGCGTTTGCTCAACGCGTCGTGCCTTGCTAGAAATTGCATCAACAGTGGCGAAGTCAAATACAGCCAATTTATCCCGTATATCTGGACGCAATCGTTCTCGATAACGGGTGACCATCAAGCGATCATCTTCATTAGACTTGCATCGAATACAAAGCTCATGGAACTTATGAGCGTAATCGACTATAGTCATAGAGCCTTGTTGAAGATTGATAAGCTCGCTATTAAATGAATCAATGTAGTCAGAAGGCAAAAACTTATCTTCCAGTCGTTCTTTCATAATTTCCCAACGTGTAATAGGAGGGCGACCCATTTGCACATTGTGGTCATCAATATTTTTCCACCAAATTCGAGCAGGACCTTTTAACTTCATCTTGACAAAAGCAACTCGTTGAGGATCCTCAATGTGATACCAAGTGAAATAATCCTCAATTGAAGTAAGCCAATCAAGAAGGGCGCGAGCATCACCTTGACCAGAAAAATCAGCAACCTCTAATTTGATTTTCCGCGAGAGATCATCTTGGCGCGGGCCGAGTGGAAAATTGTCAGCGGCTCGGTCTGCAAAGAGACGTTGAAAGAATTCTTGGATTGATTATCGGGGAATATTTTCCAATTGGTGAGAGTGTGAACCAGAAGTGCTGGAAGATTCGCCATGAGGGTTTGAAGGAGCCTTAGTAAGTTCATTGACAGTGAGTTGTAAGGCGTCGACCCGTTCATATAAATCTCTAATGCAATCATCGCGCTGAATGTCAGAGAGTCTTGCCACGAAAATTTGCCCGGTGCGAGTAGCCATGGACGCAGGCCAAAAATTCTGCACCTTTTTTTTTTTTTTTACTGCTAGTGGGCCGGGTCGGGTGTGGCTGAACCTTGTGGCAGGCAGCAGGTCAGGCCCAAAATGTGGCCCAGTTTAGAGCCCAGGCAGAAGATCCTTTCTGTCTCCTCGGAAGCTGTGCGCAGAGAGAAACAAAAACAGAAAGAAGAATGAATCTTTGTTTAATGAAGCTTACTGCTTGAAGAAGAAAGCGGAGGAGATGGAGGAGATGAGGGAAGAGATTGAGGCTGTGGCGACGATTGTGAGAGGCGACGACTGTGAGAAGGCTAAACCGGTGCTGTTCTGAGGTGAAGCAGTGCTGGCCGAGACAACCAAAGAGGAGAGTGCCTGATGCTGATCGTTGCAGATGAAGAGCGATGGGTGCCAGGTATGTCCTCTCAACACAGCCTCCTTCTTCTCTCCTTCTATATTTATTTCGCTGATGTTTCTCTCTTCTTCGTCTGTCCTCGTTTCTTTCTTTTTTTTTTTTTTTTCCTCTCTGTTGGGTTTAGGAAGCTAGTGAAGAGGTGCTTCAAAGAGTATACGCATGCCGTGAGGGTGAAGGTTTTAGTGATGATGAAGGGTTTTGGTATTAGGTTTAGTGACGGTGAAGGGTTTTGGTATTAGGTGATGGCAGTGGGAATTTGGGTGGTAGGGTCGGTTGCAGAAGATGGGTTTGGCGGGCAAGTTTGGGTTCGGCTAGCGCCTTGGGTTTGTTGGATTAGGTACGATGGTGGGTTTGGGTTCTGACTTGATTTTTTTTTTTTTTTTTGGATTGAGCAAAAGGAATTGGGATTTTGAGTTTGGGATTGGTTTGGGAATTTGGGGTTCTGCTGATTGGGGATAGCGGGAAGATGGAGAAACGGCTAGAATGATAGGGTTTCAGCGAGGATTGTGCTGTTGGACTTGGGAATATGCGAATGTGAGGCAGTGTGAGGGGTTGCGATGATGGACGGATGGGTGGGGTGAAATCTGATGTGGTGGAAGGATGAAGATGACGATGGAATTGGCAAGGGAATAGAACCTGGAAGGGACAATGGTCCTCCCGGCGATCGCTCTTCGGCTCTGATACCAATTGACGCAGCCAAAGATTGATAGATCAATCTCCCAAAGGATTGATCGAATCCAAGATGGATTCCAGCCCTAGGGCACAGCACTAACCATAACACACAAGAGATAACTCACAACGATAACTTGGATTAATTGATAATAAGCATGAAAATTACATTAGGGCTCTTCTGTTTATATAGAGCATCATGTATGCTAATGAGGAAAGCTACTAATTCTAATTAACAATAAATTTAGAAAGCAAGCAAACAAAGCAATATTACTAATCTAAAAATTAGGAAACGGTGAAGCACATGTGGACCCCATCAGTTGGGTCCGTCAAGGCTTGCGGTTGTGGGTCCCTGTCTTGGATAGGGATCGGACTGCATCACTTCCAGAACCTTCCTATAGTTACTATCATAAGGGAGTTGGCATGAAGTCGCTTATTCCTCATCATATAAGTCTAAATGGACCATAAATGGAGGTTGAGATGGTCCCCCTTGCTGCTGGGTCTTTTCAAGTAGAATTTGAGGGAAGCACACATGGCAACCACGGGGCTCCTAGAGTAGGAAGGATTATTCATGATGCGGCAGGTGCAACTCCCTTATCCCTTTTGGGCTTCGCTAGTGGTTGTTCCATTGATGAGATGCGATTGCTATCTATGAGAACCTAAGAAGCACAGATACGCAGATACGCCATTTCTCAAAAAAGTAGGATACGATATGTCGGGGATACGTTGAAATTTTAAATATTTTTTATATGACTATGTAATAAAAATCTAACATTATTTCAATCAAAATAGCCATAAAATATACACTTTCATTGATTTAATCATCATTAAACATTACATTCTTAGACACAGCTAATGAAGCAATAGAAAAAAAAAAAGGCAAGAAAGAAGAGAAAAGAACCTAACAAGTGACGAAATCTCTGCTGACAGTGACAGGTGCTAGTTCTCTTGTGATGCGATGGGGAAGGTGGATATGAGGGCGCGGGGAGGCTGCAGCAGCTAGGCGGTGGCGACGACACAGGTATGTACCATTTTCTCTTTTCTTTTCTTTTTTCTTTTTTTTTTTTTTTTTGTGCTACTACTTGCTGTTGGGTCGGGCTCGACCCGAACTAAGGCCCAGAAGAGGGGCCTGAACTAAGAAGATCCAGGAGATGGGCCACGTGGGGATCCTGAGGCCTCGTGCTTGATGCAACAAAGAGAAGAGTTTTTTTTTTCCTTTTCATTGATGCTCGACGAAAGAGGGGTTCTTCTCCTTGCTGTTGCTGTGATTCTGAAGAGGAAACGGCGAGACGCTGGCGATGCTGCGAGTCTGTAAGAGGAGGATCTTTGGCGGAGCAACCTCTAGTTAGGGTTTCGATTTCTGTCGATGTAGGTCGGATTTGATGACGACGTGTTGGTCGGTGATGATCTTGTCAGAGGAGTGGAGGAGATGGCGAGGCGCAAGGTACAGACATTTTCCCTTCTCTTATTTTTTTTTTCACTTCTCTGTTTCTCCTCTCCCACGTTTTCCCTTCTTTCTTTCTTTTTTTCCCTTCTTTCTCCTCTCCCCCACTTCTTTTTTAACACACGTTTTCCCTTAAAACGTGTCCCGCTCGTGTCCTCGCGTGTCCCGAGCGTGTCCCGCACATGTCCGAAATTCCAAAAAAGAAATAAAAATAATCAGATATGCTTTTTGCGTATCCCAGAGGTATCCATGGCGTATCCGTGTCCGATACGCCCGGTAGGGCTGCACAGAACTGGACCGCAGACCGAACCGGACCGGACCGGATTTGTGGTCTCGGTGGTCCAAATCCGGTCCGGTCCGGTCCGGGCCTTTTGTGGTCCGGTCCGGACCGGACCGGACCGCATTTATTAAAATAATTTTTTTTTTATTTTTTTTCATAATCTTTGAGCCCATGAGGCATGAGCCCAGCACCCATTTGTAAAACCCATCATTCATTCATTTGACATTTGCCCACTTTTTAGATGTGAGGTGAAAATGAAAAAAAAAAAACAAAAAAAAAAAAGGAAACCGGTCCGGACCACTTTAAGTGGTCCAACCGGACCGGACCGGACCGGACCGCTTATAAGTGGTCCGGTCCGGTCCTTCATTTTGGGCCGGACCAAAACCGGACCGGAAATCCGGTCGATCACCCCTAACGCCCGGGATACGGATTCGCTCCCCATTTTAACGTATCCGTGCTTCGCAAATGAGAATTGGCCTTTACAAGGCTAATCGTCTGAATATGTGCGACATTAGGGGTCGTTTGTCTTTTACGCGTGGGATATGTAAATATAATTTACACATGTAAATGATGAATATTCAAATTTTAAGTATGTAAGGTTACACATGAGTTTATTTTGACAACGTTTGTCTAATAACATCATTTTCACACCATTTACACGTGCGATTCATTTTACCATGTTTGTTTCAATGACGTGTAAATTTATTGAAATTGAGAAAGCCAAATGCCCAATAATTGGTTATGGTAAAGACCGGCCCATTTTCAAAATTTGTTGGGTCAGGCCTGAACCACTCAATAATTGTGCAAAAATGTCAAGACCCAGTTACAACACAGGCCAAAAAGCAGAGCCTAGATTCAGCACAATACGCATCAGACTTGGGTTGGGCACCGCAAGTGAGTATAGTTTTACCTATACCCCTTGCCATCCATCTTCCTAATTAAGGAAACAAGATTTGAACCATGCCCCTGCCTCAAATGATGGTGCCTTCATCACTGTACCAGGACAGGAAAGTATATAAACTGATAGTTGGAGACTTGCAAGTTGCAATCCAAGCCATATAAAAACTGATAGTTGGAGACTTGCAAGTTGCAATCCAAGCCAGTTGTATGATGAGTTCCCATAGCAAATGAGGTAAAAGAAAATGAGAAATGGTGTTTAAAGAGAATCTTAGCCACGTAGATCTAATGGTGTTGAGGCTGTAATACATTGGGCATGAGAATGATATGATAGTAGCAGACAACACTGGAAAGAAAGACCCAAGCCTATTAGATATTCCTATTAGAAAATGTGTAGTCCATGCACCAGTCAGGAAACTTGCCAAAAGGAACCAGCTGTGAATGGAGACCAAAGGCTAGAAGACTTGGAGACCTTGAAAGAGACTAAGAAGAGACATAAAAGGACAAGCAGCCTTTCTCCCTGTTCCCACATACATCTCTAAAATGATTAGTGCATCCATCATCCATGGGCAACCACTTACACATGCTCATTGGCATGTACATACCCATCCAAGCCTTTCATTAGGTGGCCCAACTTAAGAAATCAACTGGGTCTAGGGCTGCACAAAACCAGACCGCAGACCGGACCGGACCACAAAACCGGACCAGACCCGACCGGATTTGCGGTTTCAATGGTCCAAATCCGGACCGGACCGGATTGGATTTGGAAAACCGGTTATATCCGGTCCGGTCCGGTCCAGGCCTTTTGGGTCCGGTCCGGACCAGACCGGATTTATTAATATAAATAATAAATATATTTTTTTTAATACAAACATGGGCCAGTGGGCCATGCCATAATGTAGAGCTCAATTCCTTCCATCTGATCAATAGCAGTGGCCAGCGACTCCCTGACATCATTGTGGTCACAGCAATGCATGAGACCAGTAGATAAGACCGAGGAAGGCAGAAGGCTCTTCCCTTCCAATCTTGCAATCACCATAATGTTCCCAGATGATATGGCCTGCTCACACATTTGGTGAAGCCCAGCTCGATCTGCAGCGAATCCCTTGACCACTGAGTAGATGCAGATGAAACCCTGTAGCATGTGGATTGTGGAACATAAATGTAACTATGAAATGAAAAAATGGCTAGCAGGAGCTCTAGTTTTGTCAATGGGCCACGGGGCCCAAGCTTAATGTAATCTCTTTTTTTTCTTGTTTTGATAGGTCATGTTCAATAGCCATGACCCAACCAGTTAGAAATCTGGTCTAACCCCGGCAGATAGGCGTGGCCGTGTGGCCCAACACGTGGTGTTGTTGGGCCAAAAACAAAGATTTTATTTATATCTCAGTTAATCATAATTGATAAGATGATGATTTGGCGTGATGTTACCATACCTTTTCAGTTCTCTCGATCCCTTCCATCTTAGACCCAAACCCAACATGACCCATAAGGCATGGTCAAAAAAAAAAAAAGCTTAGGAAAAAAAATTAAAACCGGTCTCGACCACTTAAGTGGTCCAACGGTCCGGTCCTTCATTTTAGGATGGACCGGAAATCCAGTCCGACCGAATTCCAGTCCAAAAACCGGACCGGAAATCCGGTCGTGCAGCCCTAACTGGGTCTACTCTTGTTTGTTGAAATATGAAATCATCACTCCAATTATGAAAGAAGTGGAATGTTGAAGCTCAATTACACATTTAAGGGGGCATTTGTTTGCGAGAATTCCTGACGAGATTTCTTTTTGTTGGAGTTTTATGTTACTATATGTCATTAGTCATCTCCCAGCATTTGAAATTTTCTTTTTGATTCGTGAGTTTCAGGAATTCAGTCTTTTGGATTGGCTTCTATGGGTTTATATAATTCTTCAGACTCCTATATATTCAATTTTCAAAATGCGCAAGGTCCTTGAGGGTTTGTGAATCTAGTGTACGAAGATTGTAACATATATACTTTTACTTATATAAAGATTGTAATGGTCTGTAATTGCCTTGATTAAGGCTGGAAATATTATAAAGAGGAGGGAGGATCGATCAACAAGTTGCCAATCAGCAGTTTTCCTTCTTCATTATCGACTCTCTGAAATCTACGAATGGATCAACAGAGTACTTCACTACACAGAGGCTCTCGGCGCAAATGCCACGAACACCATTTGGCAAGTTTGTTGAGAAGCTTACACCCATTGTAGAATGTCTTACATTCTTCTTTTTTCCTGTTGATTTCCGTGCATCCATTGCCACTCTGACGCAGCCAGAGATTGATAGATCAATCTCCCGAAGGATTGATCGAATCCAAGATGGATTCTAGCCCTAAGGCACAGCACAAACCATAACACACGAGAGATAACTCACAAAGATAACTTGGATTAATTGATAATAAGCATGAAAATTACATTAGGGCTCTTCTGTATATATAGAGCACAACGTTGCTAATGAGGAAAGCTACTAATTCTAATTAATAATAAAATTAGAAAGTAAGCAAACAAAGCAATATTACTAATCTAAAAATTAGGAAACGTGAAGCACATGTGGACCCCATCAGTTGGGTCCGTCAAGGCTTGCGGTTGCGGGTCCCTGTCTTGGATAGGGATCGGACTGCATCAACTCTCCCCGGCTTGAAAGAACTCGACTCCGGCGAGTTAATCGCTTGATAGCGCTCATAAAGATCTGGATTCAGACGCTGGAAGTCTGTAGCAGTAATCCAGGTAGCATCGGAGACGGGTCTGTTTTGCCAACGAACAAGGAACTTTTGAAAGCCGCCGCGAAGAGTAGAAACAATTTGATCATCAAGAACATCAATGATTTTATCAGGAGGTGGCGGAGCAGTTGGTAACGTAATGAGTTGCTCGTCAAAATCATCTTCAGTATCATGCCCACGATAAAGAGTGAGATCGGCAACATTGAATGTAGGGCTGATACCAATATCAGAAGGTAACTCGAGAGTATATGCATTCGAACTAAGCTTCTTGATCACTTTGAATGGACCGGTAATCCGCGGATGTAATTTCTTGTTTGCACCTGGGGGTAACCTTTCCGGATGAATACGGACCATAACCATGTCTCCTTCAGAAAACTCCAGAAAACGACGACGTTTGTCAACATGAGCCTTGTAACTGTCATTGCTGGCTGCAATATGTCGTCGAACTTCATCATGTATGTGTTGCATATGTTTGATGAAGTTATCAGCTTCAGCACAAGGGCGTGCTTCAACAGGTAAAGGGACAAGATCAATAGGCAAGCGCGGTCGAACACCTGTGACTGCTTCAAATGGTGAGATACCTGTGGACCGATTAACTGAATTGTTGTAAGCAAATTCAGCCATAGGTAGAATTTGATCCCATGTAGTAATATGATCACGTACAAGGCATCGTAACAATTGGCCAAGGCTTCTATTAACAACTTCAGTTTGACCATCAGTCTGCGGATGATAAGCAGTAGAGAAGTGAAGCTTTGTCTTTGCTGTCATCCACAAAGTCTTCCAAAAGTAACTCATAAATTTAGTGCCACGATCTGAAACGATTGTTTTGGGGATGCCATGAAGACGGACAACGTCTTTGAAGAACAGTTGAGCTACTTTATAAGCATCAGATGTTGTGTTGCATGGAATAAAATGAGCCATTTTAGAAAAACGATCAACAACAACAAAGATGGAATCAAATTTCCGTACAGTCTTTGGAAGTCCTAACACAAAATCCATACTGATATTTTCCCATGGTGCATTAGGAATAGGCAATGGCTGATATAAACCTGTATTTTTCTTGTTTCCTTTAGCCAATTGACAGATGCGACATCTCGCACATATGCTGATAACAAGAGCCCGCATGCGCGGCCAATAGAAACGATCATCCACAAGAGCGAGTGTCTTGTCATGTCCCAAATGACCACTACAACCTCCAGAATGTAATTCACGAACAACATGTTCTCGAATAGAAGTAGCAGGGAGGCAAAGTTTGTTACCTCGGAATAAGAATCCATCATGTAGGCTGTAATGAGGGTGCTTATCCTTGTTGCCGTTAAGAAAATCCGCAAAGATGATACCGAAATCCTTATCATTTGGATATTCGTACTTTATTTGGTCAAATCCTGTAACAGTGACGGCCATAGTAGTGAGAAGATGTTTCCGATGACTCAAAGCATCAGCTACGATATTTTCTTTGCCAGCTTTATGACGGAGACTGAATGTGTATTGTTGAAGGAAAGAGCTCCATTTAATTCGACGATCACTAACATGTTGTTGGGACTGTATATGCTTCAATGCCTCGTGATCGGAATATAAGACAAAGTCGTTGCCAACCAAGTAATGACGCCAATGTCGCAATGCTTGCACAACGGCGTAGAATTCTAGATCATAAATAGAGTATCGGCGTTTGGCATCGGAGAGCTTTTCGCTAAAAAATGCAATCGGATGACCTTCTTGGCTAAGAACTCCTCCAATGCCGACCTAAGAAGCATCACAAGCAACTTCAAAGACTTTGTTAAAATCTGGAAGTCGTAGGACAGGGGCTTCCGTGATCTTGTTTTTGATTTCTCCAAATGCTCTAGTTGCTGCACTTGTCCATTTAAATTCACCCTGTTTCATACAATTAGTGATTGGAGCCATAATACTGCTGAAATCTCGAATGAACCTTTTATAGAAAGTAGCAAGTCCGTGAAAACTACAAACTTCAGTGAGAGTTTGTGGAATAGGCCAATCGAGGATAGCTTGAATCTTGGATGGGTCCATTGCGAGACCCTTAGAAGAGACAACAAAGCCAAGGAAAATCACAGAGTGGCTCATAAAAGTACACTTCTTGAGATTAGCATAGAAGCGTTCCCGGCGAAGAAGTTCAAATATGCTCTTCAAGTGATCAAGATGCTCCCGTTTGGATTTACTATAAATCAAGATATCATCGAAGTAGACAACAACGAACTTTCCAATAAACGGGTTGAGCAATTGATTCATAACACGCATAAATGGGCTAGGAGCATTAGAAAGACCAAAAGGCATAACAAGCCATTCATAAAGACCATCTTTAGTTTTAAAGGCTGTCTTCCATTCATCACCTGGCCTAATTCTAATTTGATGATAACCACTGCGAAGATCAATTTTAGAAAAAACAGAAGCACTAGTCATTAGATCAAGCATATCATCAAGTCTAGGGATAGGAAAGCGATACTTTATAGTGATTTTATTGATGGCACGACTATCCACGCACGTACGCCAGCTTCCATCCTTCTTTTGGTGTGAGGAGAGCGGGTACGGCACATGGACTTAGGCTTTCCCGAATATATCCCCGTAGCAATAGATCATCAACTTGTTTCTTGAGTTCAGCATGTTCGGAAGGACTCATCCGATAAGCACGAAGATTAGGGAGAGATGCTCCAGGAGTTAAATCTATTACATGCTGGATGTCTCGCATCGGTGGCAATTCATTGGGAAGCTCATCAGGAATTAAATCAGAAAATTCATCGAGCAATGGTTGTACCTCTTGGGGAGGGGATGGGGTGGAGTTTTTACTTGACTCGGTCACCTGTCTGGTAACCAAAGCATACATCACACCTCGCTCTTGACTTTCAACTTCAAATTTGCGCATGGTGAGGATGTGAGGAGAGGCAGTATGAGTAGATTGCTGTACAGAGAATGGAGTTTCCATGGGCTTTAATTGAATTCGGCGTCCATTCCATTTGAAAGTGTAGGTGTTATCCGAATGATCAGTGATGACTTTCAAGCGCCTTAGCCAAGGTCTGCCAAATAAGATGTGGGCAACATTCATTGGAATAACATCGCATTTGACAGTATCTTCATACGAGCCCATCTTCAAGGGAACAATGCACTGGCGGTTGACGGGAATTGAATAATCATTTACCCATGCAACTCTGTAAGGTCTCGGGTGCTTTATAGTTGGCAACTGAAGTTTATCAACTGCATCTTTGGATATGACACTCATAGCACTTCCACCATCAATGATGGCATTGCAAGCTCGTCCTTTACAAGTGACTCTTGTTCGGAAAATAAGAGCTTGGTTTTCATCGTCTTCTTCAATACCATCTGCAACCATAGGCGGCGGTGAAGGAAAAGTAATGGGCTGTCATCATCAGCTGTGTAGACCTCAAGTGCGGACTCTTGATCTGTTGGAAATTGTGCATCAGGTTTCTCCATTTCGATTTCCTCATCATACTGTTCGTCATCATAAGGTTCACCATCACAATGCAGATTCCTGTGAGAACATTCTCTAGCATAATGACCTCGATTTTTGCAAGAATGACAGACAATGTCGCGCTTAGCGATTATCCCAGTGCCTCTAGCATTATTCTGATTTGGTGTCCACTTTTGAATGAGCTGAGGATTCTGTGGACCCTGCGGTGAAGCTTGTGGCTGCCTTTGGAGTTGGTTCTGTGGTTGGTTGAAGGTGGTCGGAACCCTTGCTGTGGAGTCCGATTGAAAGTAGAATCGAGACCTTTTTTGTAGGGCTCCCCGGCTTGGTTACCGAAACGTCGCCCAGTGTGCTGACGCAGCGTTTGCTCAACGCGTCGTGCCTTGCTAGAAATTGCATCAACAGTGGCGAAGTCAAATACAGCCAATTTATCCTGTATATCTGGACGCAATCTTTCTCGATAACGGGTGACCATCAAGCGATCATCTTCATTAGACTTGCATCGAATACAAAGCTCATGGAACTTATGAGTGTAATCATCTATGGTCATAGAGCCTTGCTGAAGATTGATAAGCTCGCTATTAAATGAATCAATGTAGTCAGAAGGCAAAAACTTATCTTCCAGTCGTTCTTTCATAATTTCCCAACGTGTAATAGGAGGGCGACCCATTTGTACATTGTGGTCATCAATATTTTTCCACCAAATTCGAGCAGGACCTTTTAACTTCATCTTGACAAAAGCGACTCGTTGAGGATCTTCAATATGATACCAAGTGAAATAATCCTCAATTGAAGTAAGCCAATCAAGAAGGGCACGAGCATCACCTTGACCAGAAAAATCAGCAACCTCTAATTTGATTTTCCGCGAGAGATCATCTTGGCGCGGGCCAGGTGGAAAATTGTCAGCGGCTCGGTCTGCAAAGAGACGTTGAAAGAACTCTTGGATTGATTCTCTGGGAATATTTTCCAATTGGTGAGAGTGTGAACCAGAAGTGCTGGAAGATTCGCCATGAGGGTTTGAAGGAGCCTTAGTAAGTTCATTGACAGTGAGTTGTAAGGCGTCGACCCGTTCATATAAATCTCTTATGCAATCATCGCGCTGAATGTCAGAGAGTCTGCCACGAAAATTTTGCCCGGTGCGAGTAGCCATGGGCGATGGTTTTTTTTTTTTTTTTTTTTTTTTTTTTTTTTTTGTAACTGCTAGTGGGCCGGGTCGGGTGTGGCTTAACCCTGTGGCAGGCAGCAGGTCAAGCCCAAACTGTGGCCCAGTTTAGAGCCCAGGCAGAATACGTGTGAATGAGAGAAAACTTCTCTTATGCTCGGGCTCTGTGCGCAGAAAAAATAAAAGGATGATTAGGTCTGCTGTATACCTTCAACTTGAAGAATGAGAGGAAGGAGACGGCTGGCCTGGGTGATGCACGCTGGTCGTGACGTCGGCGGTGGGGCGTGGAGGAGGGGTGCTGCCGTGCTGCGATGAAGATGGAGCTGCAAGGCGCTGCCGTGTGCTCGTCAACGGTGCAAGGTATGCTTCTAACGCAGAGCTCCTTCTCCTCTTTCTTCTATTTTTATTTCGCTGATGGTTTCTCTCTTCTTCTTCGTCTGTCCTCTTTTCTTTCTTTCTTTTTTGTTTTTTTTGGTTTCTTGATGGGTGGTTTCGACGAGGCTGGAGGGAAGATAGGGAATGGGGTTCAGGATGGAGGTTGGGTTAGAAGGTTCTGGGTCTCGGTAGTTGGGTCCGGACGTTGGGTTTGGGTGGCTGGCGGTGTGGGATTTGTACGCTGGGGATGAATTTGGGGTTATGCATAGAGCAGGCCTTGGAAGAAAGGGTCGGTGATAGGATAGATGTCTGGGGGTTGTGTGATTTAGGGTTAGGTTTTGGTTTGTCAATGCTGGGAGAGGAAGGGGAGTGTGCTGGGGTTTGGGGTTAGGGAATTAGGGTTTCGGGTTTGGAATCGTGACAGTGGGGGTTTCGGTGGTTTGTGTGGAAGAAGGATTGAGAGACGGATGACGATGGGGGAATGTAGAGAGAGGGGACAAAGAGGGAATTCCGGGAAGGACAGACGTCTCCCCGGCGATCGCTCTTCGGCTCTGATACCAATTGACGCAGCCAGAGATTGATAGATCAATCTCCCGAAGGATTGATCGAATCCAAGATGGATTCTAGCCCTAAGGCACAGCACAAACCATAACACACGAGAGATAACTCACAAAGATAACTTGGATTAATTGATAATAAGCATGAAAATTACATTAGGGCTCTTCTGTATATATAGAGCACAACGTTTGCTAATGAGGAAAGCTACTAATTCTAATTAATAATAAAATTAGAAAGCAAGCAAACAAAGCAATATTACTAATCTAAAAATTAGGAAACGTGAAGCACATGAGGACCCCATCAGTTGGTCCGTCAAGGCTTGCGGTTGCGGGTCCCTGTCTTGGATAGGGATCGGACTGCATCACACTCTTAACGTGTAAGCCTATGCCTAAGGTGGTATGTAGTATATATAATACAAATGGGTTGGTTGTGTTAATGCATACAGTAGAGAGACAATGTCTGACATTGGGCATTGAGTCTACTGTTGATGCATTCAAATAACACCAGAATTCAAATACCAATGGCATTTTGTGGTCTCTTGGTAACTTGAAACAGGCAACTAAGTCAGCAGAAGATAAAATCAGGAAGGATGCAGTAAAAGATGCTTCAAGATAGTTGACGTGGATAGGACCAAGACATGTGATGTGAGGACCGAAGAACAGTGGATTTTGTCAGTACTGTGCTATATCCCTGAAATTTGTTCGACTATGTTACTACCCTCGAAAATTCTTCAATCTTCAATTGTGGTGAGTAACTAAACTTTCAGCTCACATCCAATTCTTCTAAATATAACTACTCTTTAATTTCTTCTAACAGGAATTTCATCAAACACTTAAAAGGCAGCATGCGTTCCTCATTTTGTGATGAGTAGTGAACATCGTAAAAAACTGAATTCAGCAAAACAGTGGACCTTAGAGGACTACATATTAGAAAAACCCAAAAAAGAAACCACATTCAAACCATCATACTTGAATCAAGTGAAACACATTATTTTTTACAAACAAATGTAGAATACATCAAACCATCATACTTGAATCAACGAACCATCATACAGTGTAAAACACATATGTTGGCCATTAAGATCTCAAACAAAAGCACCATTACAATAAAAGAAAATGTATACCCAAATATAAAGACAATTGAATTATCACATAACATATAGTAATTTAATAATAAAAAAACACAACAAATCAATGCAAAGAAAACACAGCAATTTAATAGGCATCTGATTGGAGATGTGGCGACCTAAGACCATGATCTTCATGAAGTCGAGAACCCATTTGTGCTAAAGATCATGATGCCCTGTCAGAAATACTGGTAAAGAAACAGTATTTGTGCTCAAGATCATGATGGTCTCTTGCTAGGGGAAATGCTTATGAACCCATTTGTTCATTAGCAAAGAGTTGTATTACCTTCACACGAAGAAGACGAGAAGCTTGAGCGACTACGCAAGGAGAGAGACGCAGGGCAGGGAGAAAGACGTTGTATGCGTTTTTGATGCAGGGAGAAGATGTTGTGACGCGTTTTTGATGCAAGGGAGAAAGACGCACCGTCGGTTTTATGAGAGTTGTCGACTCTTGAACTTCCTTTTTTTTTTCATGCGTTTGGGGGGTCTCGAAACCAAAACTTGTTTGACAGAAACACCGTCCGCTTCCAACGGGTATTCTTTCAAAACCCACCCATTTTGGTATTCTTTATTTTCCCACCTCAACAGGTGTTCAAATTGACTCATTTTCACACTATTTACACATCTCATTTACACACAAGATGCGTAAATAATCATACACAAACATGACTGATGCTTAAGTGTTATACATATTCTCGATTTACATATGCAAATGTGTGTAGACAAACGACCCCTTATGGCCCAAGGGGACTTCATTTGTATTATCAGGTGGGCTTTGGGTATTTGAAGAGACACGTGGAGCCTTCTAATGAGGTGGAGGAAGTAATTGATTTAGCTACAATTCTTGATGCACCATTTGTTCATATCAATAGAAGTTCTAACTCGATGGGAGACATTTTGGCGGAGGAAATAGTTCGGTGTCACAGTTTGGATGTAGACCAAGATGTCTGAGTCTTTTATGATGTTGTTGATTTCTATGTTTTGAGTCTTTGTATTTGAGGTTTTTGGCAGCTTTTCAAAATATGGAACTTGTACTTTTTAGCTATTTTTAATAACATGGAAACTACAAGAAGCTTCAAACAAAGGACAATTACAGAATGATCAGTGAAGAGACTCATTGCCACGAACTTAGCACATATAAATACATACTTTTTTTTGAAGATTTAATTGATTATCAATTAAAGATATTTCCTTTATTAGTATTATTTATATCAATATTTCCTACAACTTTAAGTAAGCATATTTCGTTTCTACTAGAGTACCAATACAAGATGTCTTGGCAGGTAACCTTAAATTTCGTTATAACATGCCAGAATTGAAAAAATAAATTGAAATCTAACATTTCCCAGTATTCTATATTTTCTGATTTTTTTTTCAGTCACTGCAGCATAGGTTAGCGACCTCGAAGCTCACCGTGACTGCGATTTTGAACCATCAATGACATGGGTTTTCTTCAAAATTATCATTCAATCCACGAAAGGGGTAAAAGAAAAAACCCAACAAAGAAGAACCCACTCCACAGATTTTCTCAAAATATGATATTTTCTCACCTTTCGCTCGATCTTCCTGTGAAGAGAAGTCCTCAATCTCATCTTCGGCGTTCAAGAGCTGTGCAGATTTTTGGGGAGAGATAGGTAGAGGTGGAGGAGTTCGAGGGCATCGCCTCAGGCGCTTCAAAACAGGAGGTGGATCGGGATCTGGAGTTTCTTGAAGCTGGAAATCTTCATCTTCGAGAGTTGGACGTTTGATATGATTGAGGAATGTTCATCTGATTTGGGGAGAGATTGTTTGGGAGGGGAGGTTGAAGGAGCAGAATCGAAATCGAGGTCGAGGTCGAGATCGAGACCGAGAGAGAATGAAGGAGCTCCGAAGTCCAAATCGGCCATGCAATTGCAGAGAGAAAGGAAAAGAAAACGGAGGGGGGAAGTTTGGGGGAGAATGAATTAGGAGCGTGACAAACAGAGGATAATGGAAATTTTCGTTTCGTCCTAAAGCCTACAAGGGTAGGGTAGGCCCAATTTTGAAAATTCCACAACCTTTGAGAGGGCTGAGTTAGGGCTTGACCTAGCCGTCCCGAGGAGGCCCGACCCTTTCTATGTTAATATATAAAATAAATAATATATAAAATATAATGTATATATATTGGATTTTTATCAAGAAAATTATAAAAGGGTTTTTATAAAAAAGTCAGCCTTAGGGCCGTTTGGATGTCTACAGAATAAAATATTTATAGATTTAAATATTACAAGAATAAAATAGTATAGAATACAATAATGCAATATTATAACAGTATAATATTTTTATTGTTTGGCAATTTTTGAAGAATATTACAAATTTTAAATTGAGCTGTTTGGAAAGTGTTATGATTAAAGTAAATTACATTATAGATTATTTTTTATTAAATATTTAATTTATATGTAATTACCCTCTCTAGGAATAAAAAAATAATATGGTAAAGTTTTACCATAAGTTTATTTTCTTTTTTTCAATAAAATCATGGTAAGTATAGTAACGAACTCAATAAAAAAATTAACTACTTAAACTCTCTCTCCCAGTTATGCTTTACCACAGACTTCATCTGACCTTACTTTACCTCACCTTTTACCATGATATGACATAAATCTTTATTTTACTTTACCACACCAGTAAACAAGTCACTTTTTATTTACCGTATAAAACTATGATAAAATGTGATAAAGTAAAGTAAAAAAAAAAAAAAAGCTACTTTACCATTTCTTCCCACTTTACTTCACCATGTACTTTATATCACCTTTATTTTACCACACCTTTACCGTCCCTTAAGATTTACTTTTACTTTACTTTACCATATATGTAAACATATACATTATGATGATTTTGGTGAATTAAAGTTTTTACTTTACTCTACCACTTTGAAATAGTCATTTTAAAAGATTCTTATCTTGTAAAAAGTTTTCTACAGGGGGAAGCTGTAGGAGAGAATATTGAGTTTTTTGAAAGAAAAGAATCTTTTCTTCAAATTTTTCTTAGTTACCAAACGCACAAGATTTTCTTCTTTAAAAATGAAAGATTATATTCTATAAAATAATATTTTCTTGTGTTTTCTTGTGCATCCAAACAGGCCCTTAACACTAATTAGGCGAACCAATTATGAAAAAATACATAATTGACAGATTAGGGTGCAGCACACTTTTTTTACAAAATTCCCCTCGTGATGCTATCATTACCTATATAACAATATTGTTGTCCACCTGATACTCATTTTGCATATATCCCGCCCACCAAAACTGATGTTTTAGTTTCTCCATCTCGATTTTCAACGAAAGTTTTCTAAATATTGACGTTTAAAGGAATAAATACACGATTGGAAGATAATTGCATCAAGTCTATCCGGATAATATATGTTTAAAATGCTTATTCTATTTTCTTCGCTTCTTTTTTGAATGTTCCAGTGTTGAGATGCTATTATCTACCGGTTTTCTTTACAATGAAATGAAAACCTTCATTTCTCCAAGCTCCTTGATGCCTTTGGTACTGGTCATTGTCATTGATCTTCCTTTTCAATATCTTAGAACCCCTTTTCAGATCCAAATCTATATGGAAAAACCAAAATTGGCGGTTATCAATGTTGAGATTAACTAATCCAAAATGGGTTTGGCTAATAGTGATATTGAAGCTAGTAGCTTCTCTACCTTTATCCTCTTCATGTTGTGATTTCTCTTCCCTTGTCTTGCTATATGCTTTTTTTCTCAAGAAAAGTTGGATTTATTGATGCGTTAATCCCTTCCAAGCATGTATCTCTTTTTTAGTCTTTGATATTCAGAGAAACTTCATTGAAAACTGAGACAAAGAAGCTAAACATCGATTCCGGTGGGCGGGATGTATGTAGATTGAGTGTTAGGTGGATAATGACATCGTTACTCGGGTATTGATATTGTCACAAAGGTAATTCTATCCAAGAAAAATGTCTTTCACCCTAATCCGTCTATTCTATGTTTTTCATAATCAAATCGTCTAATTAGTATTTAAGGATATTTTTTTCGAAAAAAAAAACCAACTTTCTTTGGTTTGTAATTAGCCAAAACTCAAGGATTTTTAAACCATTTGTAGATAGGGCCCATCCAGATCTTTCCATTCCTCTGATCTCATCCTGAGGCGGGAACAATTGTGGGCCGCACAAAAGTTCTCACGATGAGTTTGCATAGATTGTTTGCACAGGAACAAATCCCTTAAAAGTATTACACACACTGTAAATATGTGGCACAATCATGTCAAGATTAATTCTACAAGATTGCAATCCAAGGCCAGAAATAATCACAAGATTGATTCCCAGCATCAACCCGAATTACAGTCAAATCCCAGCAATGATGCCAAGATTAATTCTGCAAGATTGCAATTTAAGGTCAACAACAATCACAAAATTGATTCCAAGCTATGAGTGTGATTTCTATATTAAATTGTATTAAGTATTTGGCTGACAATGATTTTTGTTTTGGAATTGCATTTAATCTTTTGGTCAACCGTTGTAAATGTGTATACCCCCCCCCCCCTCTCTCTCTCTCTATATATATATATAGAAAAATGTTCATGCGCATCCATCCCTCACTACATTATGGTATATATATACACATAAAAACAAACTTGCTCTCTCTCAACAATTTGAGAAGAGTTTCCCAATCAAAGGACTTTGTTATTATATTACTCATATGTTAGCATGTGCAGTATTCCAACCCATGTACATACTAGGAATCAACCCAAGTTGTTTGTAAAAGTAAGTTGCCTTGCCATTATAAGGTACAAGTGGTTAGGTTTTGAGTGGAGGAATCTCTTTTCAGTATTTGGGTTTCTCCTTCTTTCTTTTTCCTCTCCTCCGTTTTGTCACCCACTCATTTGCACAAATTAAGAAGCAAACAGATTACATATTGATCCTCAGTTACATACTATCTTTTTTTTATCTTTGCTAGAAGACCACTCAACACCCACTGAACCATTGTTGGTGTAAGACCCCGACTCCTAATTTTTTGTGATTAGTGTGTTTTTAGCTATGGGTTAGTTTTCTAAGTGAGATTTGAGTGTCATCGAGTTGGTTTGTGGTTTAAAATAGTTTTCTATAGCTTTGGAAAATTTTGAGAGCTGTCAGGCTCAATCTGGCAGCCTAGGGTCGCCTTGGGTTGCACATGTCAGCATGGGGGGATTGTTCTTGGTTTTTTTAAATTCTAATTTTTTATTTCTTTTGATAGATCAAATTATCCCCAACAACTTTTGTGTTCACACCGATCCCATTCGAAGCCCAGAAAATCAGTTTTTCAGCCCCAGGGGCAAAATAGCCTTTTCACATTGAAATCTGAGCCCAAATTTCAAAATTCCCGAGCCATGTCAAAAGTATACTTTTTGAAAACTAGATTTTATGATGATCATTTTAGTCTTCTTCGTCAAGTCCATCCAATGCCCATAAAGCCCAGTTCCAAGCCCATGAAGTGTTATTAGTTGTGGGCCCCACGTGAACCTTTAAATAATGGCCAAAACCCATGTTTCCTTCTTCACTCCTCTTCCACGACATGGAGGACGCCCAGCTCTGCAATAGCAGCCCCCTTCCCTTCTTTTTCTCATTTTGTTGCTTTCAAACTCAAGGTTTATGCTACCAATCGCCAAACGAAGTTCGCTACCGCATTCTCCTCTATCTCCTCTCGCTCTAGACACCATATTCGTGGGAAACGATGAATAGCAGCCTCCTCATTTGGTTATTCCTTGCTGGTTGGACCTCTACAGGTAGGCAATCACTTTCTCTCTTCCATAATTCGAATCTACGGCCCTTTTATGCCCCATACCCCAACATGCAAGCCATGCCTTCATCCCTTTCCTAGTTTTCCAATTTTATGGTATTTATTAGTTGTGTTTTGGGGGTTTTTTTAATCGGTGTGCTAATGTTTAATGGGTGAGATCTAGGAGTGATCTTGGAGTGCTAGAGGCCAAGGCAAGTGACTGATTTAGTTGTTCTTGTGCATGTTATTAATCTTGGGTACTTTGGTTCTAAAACATGTTTTCCATCTATTATATGCTTAATTGATCATGTTGATTATCTGGTTTTTGGCTATTAGCATCAACCATGTTTAATGGTGCCGATGACGTAGCATAGCGTTATCCTTCACGGCACTAGTGCGCGTTACACGTAGATATATTTCCAAGTACAAGATAACAAGCCGAGGACTACTCCAAGTCAAGCCAAGATACAAGTCAATTTTCAAGTTCCATGAGTAGTCCTCTTTTCAAGTCTATCCATACGTGTTCATCAATACAAGACAAAGGGTACCTAAGGATACACTCTAAGCCGGTCAAATCCTATTTCTACAAGTTAAGTTATACAAGTATACAAGATTAGAGTGTACAGGGTACGACAAGCTACGGATACATGATTCAAGAGTCAATAGTGAAGAACAAACAAATCCTAGGTTAAGAGTTGTCCACCGTGTACCAAACGTATCCCTCAACGGAGTATGTATGGAGAATGAGTCAATGATGTCCTAATTTCGCGGGCCCATGGTGTACGGAAGTTATTGGGCACCAATTAACTCAATTCCACATGCATTCGGCCAAGTTATGTCAATATACGAAAAATCCCGGACAACCGATAAAGCACACCAAGCCAACATGCTCCGTTTTCATTTTCCCCAATTGGTCATGCAAGGGTAGGGTCAATAGGTTCCAACCTAGGGCCCAAACTAGGTTTACAATCCTTTTCCAAAAGAGAGAAGGGCTTGGTTCATTGGTCCAGTACCTATTTCCTTTCCAAATCTCTGATGATTAATATTAGTATACGATTAGATTCTACGTCTCGAGGGCTTTCCGACGAATGGGTCAAAAGTTATGACTTCTGGAAGATATCGTCCTGAGCCCGAAGCAGTTCGCTCGAGCGAACAAAAGTTGGCTCAAGCGAACTGCTCAAAGAACCTCCTTGGCTCGAGCGAACTAAGGTCCGCTCGAGCCAATCTTCCCAGAGGCTAATTCTTGGCTCGAGCGAACTGAAGGTTGGACTGAGTCTAGTGTCCAGAATTGCAGAAAATGACTCATTTTGAGTCCAAACCTTAGGGAATCAAATCCCCTCTCCTCCAAGACCATCCCTACAAGAAAAAGAGCCTCCTACTCTCTCCACAAAACCCAACCATTCAATTAAGGTCGACTCTCATTAAATACCTAATCTAGCATGTGAAATCCAAATAAAAATAGACAAGCTTGGCATTATGGGTTGCTAAACAATTGCATTGTCAAGAGTGAAGATAAATATACATGCATGAGAAATAGATAAAGCTAATCTACTTGCCTTCACCAAAGAGAGTGAAAAAGATGAAAATTTGAGAGAGAAATGGAGGAGGAGAGCTCTCCACTCACACCCTAGCCAAACCACTTCCAAAAACCCTTCTCCTACACCCAAAAAGCACAATGGAAGAGAAAGAAAGGAGATCTATCAACATGCAAGATCTCTACCACAATGAGGAAGGAAATTAGAGAAGGGTTGAGGAAAACTCACCAAATTTAGGTCAAGATGTAGAGGAAGAAGATGATGAGCTTGGTTGGCCTTGAATCCCTTCTCCAATGGCACATGCAAAAAGGAGAAATGAAGAGGGAGGGAGAGAAGAAAAACCCTAGTAGTTGCAAATGAAGGAAGGAAATGAATGGATGAGCTGGGATGGGGTTTATGGTGAGTGATGGAGGGGAAATGACTCAAATGCTCTCTTTGAGTGAATTAAGAGAAATATGATTATTTGAGGGACTTCGGGGCTTTGAATCGTGACGAGTCAAGAACGGAAAGTGACGAGCGCGACGAGATCTTTCCAACGGATCCAAATTTGGCGAAAACGGAGTTTTCTAAAAAATGACTAATTTTCCTATTAATCACAACCTAACCCCCCTATTAAGACTAATCGCACTCAGAATCAAACTAAACTTCGCAAACCACTTTCCAATGATAAAAGAAACTCGCTTAGCCACTAAACGTGCCTAATTAGCTAGAATCATAATTAATTAGGCTAATCGCCAATATTAAGAAATTAATCACCCTATTAAGGTCGGGGACCTTACATTCACCTCGAAGATTGTGTGTTGATAGGAGCCCTAATTTCGACAACTTTGATAGAGATGGCAGAAGTGTTCCGTGGACTGGACGACATTGCATGAAGTAAGAGACATCTGCTAGTACTCGGTGTCACCGATTCTCTGAAGCCAAGGGCAGACAAAAGGACAAGACTAGAGTTCGAAGAGTTGATAAGAGTCTGAGTTACAGATTCCAAGACCGATAGAGAATATAGAATGACAGTACATGGGAAGGAGTCAGAACTCTCAGTTTCCTCGAATTCACATCGATGGACAAGAGAAGTAGCGGATTCGAGAAAATGTAAGGACAGTTGATGATTGTCGAGGATTGATGGAAGGATTCTTCGAACATCGATTGTGTCACAGAAACAAGTTGCCAATTAGAATCTTGGACCGTTTGAGATCTTCAATCGAATCGGATATCTCAACCATAGACTCATCTCATCGCCTTGTTTGACCGGGGGTATTGCAGTTGTGCAAGAGCAGTGCAAATCATCTATCTTTAAAGACAATGCTACAGAAGGATGACCCAGTGAGTTCGGGTGATTTGGTGAGAACCGCGAGTTTGAGCAGACCTTTTGAGATTTTCGCAATCTCGTGTGGGAGTAATATCCTCGTTATATTTTTGAGTTGGTTAGATCACTTGGAGGACCAAATGTTCTAAGGGGGGAGAGGATGTAAGACCTCGACCCCTAATTTTTCGTGATTAGTGTGTTTTTAGCTGTGGGTTAGTTCTTTAAGTGAGATTTGAGTGTGATCGAGTTGGTTTGTGGTTTAGAAAAGTATTTTATAACTTTGGGGAATTTTGAGAGTCGTCGGGCCCAGTATGGCAGCCCAGGGACGCCTTGGGTTGCAGGTGTCAGCGTGGGGGGATTGTTCTTGATTTTTGAAAATTCTAATTTTTTATTTCTTTTGATATGTCAAATTAGCCCCAACGACTTTTGTGTTCACATCGATCCCATTCGAAGCCCAGAAAATCAGTTTTTCAGCCCTAGCGGCAAAACAACCTTTTCGCATTGAAATATGAGCGCAAATTTTGAAATTCCCGAGCCATGTCAAAAATATACTTTTTGAAAACTAGATTTTATGATGATCATTTTAGTCTTCTTTGTCGAGTCCATCCGATACCCATAAAGCCCAATTCCGAGCCCATGAAGTGTTATTAGTTGTGGGCCCCACGTGAACCTTTAAATAATGGCCAAAAGCCATGTTTCCTTCTTCACTCTTCTCCTCCATGACATGGAGCACACCCAACTCTGCAACAGCAGCCCCCTTCCCTTCTTTTTCTCATTTTGTTGCTTCCAAACTCAAAGTTTATGCTACCAATCGCCAAACGAAATTCGCCACCGTATTCTCCTCCATCTGCTCTTGCTCTAGACACCATTTTCGTGGGAAACCATAAATGGCAGCCTCCTCATTTGGTCATTCCTTGCTGATTGGACCTAATACAGGTAGGCAATCACTTTCTCTCTTCCATAATTCAAATCTACGACCCTTTTATGCCCCATACCCCAACATGCAAGCCATGCCTTCATCTCTTTCCTAGTTTTCCAATTTTATGGTATTTATTAGTTGTGTTTTGGGTTTTTTTTTATAGGTGTGCTAATGTTTAATGGGTGAAATCTAGGAGTGATATTGGAGTGCTAGAGGCCAAGGCAAGTGACTGATTTAGTTGTTCTTGTGCATGTTATTAATCTTGGGTACTTTGGTTATAAAACATGTTTTCCATCTATTATATGCTTAATTGATCAGCGAGCCAGGCCATTTCCTGGCGAAGTGCTACCAGAAGGCCAGCTAGCTCGAGTGGACCTATGCTATGTCCCGGAGCTGACCGAGCATAGAGAAAAATGGATTTTTAAGGATTTCTATGAAAATGAAAACCCATAATATTCTAACAGCAATCAACTTGATGATGTGTGCTTGGAAATTGGAATGTCGTCTACCTTCTAGGGCGCCAAATTATTTATAAATTCGACATTCTGGCTTCAAACACACAAGGGGTCAAATGATGCAGTCTTAGCATATGTATGGTGTATTTGTTTTGTAAACTCAATATTGTTATGATTTTTGCCAGCATGTACATGTTTTGACTTAGAAATACCATATTTTTCTCGGATTTTACATGTTTTGCTGGTCATCGTCTAGTTTTACTTGTTTTACTACAAGAACCACCTGAGATTATGATTTCTCATATTTTTCAACCAATAAACATGTAGGCGGACTATTCATCACACTTGTACTTAATTATTTACATTTTTACGTGTCATTGCTTGTCGAGTAGCCCTTTTCATGACAAGACACATGATTAGATTTTTGGTACCATGTTTTAATGGATTTTGAGCCTTGCTTCTTGAAAGGTTTTGATTAAGGAAACTTGAGGGGACTACTCTTTGTACTTTTACATGTTAATTGCTTATGCTATCATGTCTTGTCTTCCTTGCTCAGTCCACCTCGCGTGACGGAAGATCTTTGTTTTGCTTTTGACAAGTAGTTTTCCCCGTTTTCGTGATTTGTCTTATAAATATATTTTTGTCTTGTGCATTCATGAAATTGAGTAGATACCACTGAGCTTGGACTGCCCTGTCGGCCTGATCCACTGTCCGGAAGTCCTTAAACACGTAGACTGTCTGCAGACAAGTCATATATGTCACGCCCCCGAACCCGGATCCTTGCAGCGGTCCGACCTCGGGGACACGAATAGGGGAAAAGTAAATGATAAATAATATTTCTCCCCAGGATCCACGTGTGTGAGGAAGACATAATTTTCAAACACCTCAAAACATTTCGCAGAAGCTTACGTGGCGTTGCAAACTAGAGTCCGTGGCCATCGAATTTCGTGTCGCACTCAACCTATCAGCGTAAAGCTGTCATAGCCATGCTCAAACTCAGACTGGAACAAACCAAGATAATAACATGTACAGGGCTGATAATAACATATACAGAGCTGACAGTAACAGACTGATTAAGTTATAAATTAACAAGTGCATTAATTACAATCTCAAAGAGAATGGCTAACAAAAGCTGTACAAAATAACAAACTAAGAACAAATACTACCCAGGTGTGTAACGTAACTCCGAAGTTAAGCACGTCGTCTATATGACATCCCTGACACAACAAACCTACGAAACTCGTGGCTTTACAACCATTTGCACACGAACTAGCTCAAGATGATAACATACTCCTCAGGCACCAAAGTACCGTATATCAGACAGGACGGTCTGGCAGGTGATCAATTTAGACATGAGCATAAAACAATTAAAGTTTGAAAGAAATAATGTTAAAACAATTTACTGAATTTAAAACAAATACATGACTAAAATAAATCTCGAAGAAACGAAAGTCCATGAACGACATACGAAACGAAACTAGCATGCATACATATGATATCATGATTAGTAAATCTACATTGAGCTCATACTTTTTCTATCACACATGATGACAAGAGTAAGCAGAACATAACATAACTACACAAAATCCCGCGCCACACAAGGTAGACGGGGACCGGCTGCGGAACCAAAACAAAGCAAAGATGTGTATACAGATACACGACTAATCTGCAGATAGTCCATATGTCTAAAGACCCTCGGACAAGTGGATCAGACTGAAGGGGCAGTCCAAGCTCAGTGGTATTCACCTGAATTCAGGAATGCACAAAATAGAGTGAAACATATACAAGACAGATTAAAAATAGGGGAAAATCACTCATCGAAACAAAGCAAAGCAGGACTAAGCAGAAATAGCATAACAAGTGCAAACCGATACCCGAAACAAAACTGATACTTATAAATCAAAACAGGTGCAAAACGATATTCTTGTACTAAGTTTCCAAAACGAACTCTCAAGTATATGCTAAGACCTTCATTTGATTCTTGTGTAATTGAAACCCAAATGTTGAAATTAAAAGCGGATTGGTGCCCCTGAAGCTAAACAACATTTTAGATTTCCAAGTGCAGAATATCAAGTTAAAAGCCCTTAACATATTCTGGGTTTTCATCCCATAGAAAACATTGAAAAATCCCTTTTTTTTGGACAGACAGTCACCTGGTCGGTCAGCACACGGCTAGCCGACTTCACCCTGAGACAAAATTAAGTTACTGATATCAGGTCGGTCACCAAGCAGTCACCAGTCGGCTAGCCTACTAGTGACCCCCAGCTGACCTCCTCCTGCACGGGAAATTGCATTTCAAGTCAGATTTCCACCATTTTTCCTCCCCTTTTCTTTCCTTTTATTGCTGTACATAACCTTGCAATTTCCCTGAGCCTACATGCTCTCCAAGGGCTCAATTTTTTTATCAATCAAACATCCCTAACACCTCCATTGTCCAAACATCAAAGATCATCAACCAAACCATTCAAAACAAGTAAATCTGCAACCCAAAACAAAATTCAAACTTGACTAAATGAAGGATTTTCAAGCCATATTAGAAACATATGCATGCAAGCTTAAGAATAGATTTCAAAATAACCCAACCTTGTTGATATCAATACAAATGCAAGATTAGTAAATGAAATCATATACTTGTGATCAAAATAGTCTCCATACTAAACATGCATAAGGAAAACTAAAGAGATCACTTGCCTTAGAAAAAAAATGCAATTTAAAACCTTCTCAAAGATCCCTCTCAAGAGCTGAACCAAGATCTACAAGAAGTCCCAAGAAAACATCTCAAAAACTCAACAAATTTTGAAAACAAAGAACCCATTTCGTAATGGGTGTTGCTTTAAGAAATAGATAGCTATAAGAGTGACAGCAATGAATAAAATCTAACATACCCAAATCTATGCCAAACAAGGAATAATAACAAGGGTCCAATCCTAGGTCATGTCCCTCTTTTCAGGTCCAGGTCCATATCAGCCTATTCAATAACTAAATGAAGTTTCAGATGACAAGGAAAGTGTATTTGGTGCTCCTGAAGTTACGGCCATCTTCGACGACTTTTAAGGATTGAATCAAGATCCATTCAATACACTAGACCCTACTTTGGTGGCGCCCATGAGAATGGAATGAAAAGCAAGAAAAGGAAATCTAACTTCTCAGGAGATTGCGGTGACTCATTCAAATTAACAGTCGCAAGTCATGTTTGGACTTCGACGTCATCCTTCAGATGAGAACAAATGATGCTTTTGATTCTCTTGGCTCAGCTTGAACCTCAGATTTTTAGAGCATAAGGACCAAGAGGAGGTCCTATATCTAATAAAAATCTAAATAGATGTGCTGAAAAGCCTCGTCTAGGCCATGGGGACAGAAGGATAAGGCCTTGGGGGGGCGGCCCCCCAAGGGACTTTGGTCACCTTATAATGGTGGTCGTTGCAGAACTTCTTCAACGAAGGAGAGGCTGTTGTTGGAGCGTCGTAGCAACTTTGTAGAGTTTTTTCATCCCTTTTCGTGTCTTGTGTCATATTTTTTTCCTGGCCTTGGAAATGGTGGAAATAGCCTCCTTTTATAGACTTTTAGTGGCCATGAGGGGAGTTTATGAGCTTTAAATGCATTAATGCTCCATGATGGGAGGAGTTACAAATTTTCATTTATGTTTTTGTAACTCCTTTTTCTTGAGTTTTTATTGGCTGTTGGAGAATAAAGGGCCTTTAATTGCTTTTAAACTTCATGATGGGAGGAGTTACATGGATTAATACCGTGATTGTGCTTGCTTGCTGACTTCTACACTAACCAAATAAATAAGAAACTGACTTTCGTCAAACGAAATAAAACATCAAATCCGCTCAGGGATCAACATCGTTCCTTCAGGCAAGTTCAGCTACAAAAGTTGAAGAGGAGGGGGCTCCAAGCTCTAGGAATGGAGTCGGAGATCCTACATCTAGAAGTCAACCTGTGACTACACATAGCTCTTGTGGTAGGCACTAACTATGTCTTTTCCCAGAAAGCGAAGACTACCGCTCTCTTAAGATGCCCCAGTCGATTAGAACAACTTTAGAGTAAGGCGCTACTAAGCCCTCTATTCTGCTTCTGCGGATGCTGATGCTTCTGCTTTAGCTCTCGCTTCTGCGTCTGTTTCTGATTTTAGACCCATCTTCGGAAAACCATTCATTTCCTTCCCCACCCACCGTCCTCCTCGCTAGTCTGATAGCAGCCCTATTTGCTTACCTGTTTGCGATTCCCCATCCCAGGAGGGTGGTTAGAAGTGAGGTGATTCAACGTGTGCTACCTTTTGGTACTGCACCGGGAAGGAACGAATAAGGTACCGATCAATCAGCACCATGTAACTCAAATTGTATATCAACGTATATAATGCGTGCATATGCCCCTAGGTCTACTAGTTGGTGTAAGGTGCTTTGAAAGCAAGATCGAGATATAATAAGGCAGGTATCTATCTGTTTTCAACCCCGGCACATCATCATGCATCATAGATTCTTCCTTCGTCGGTGGACTAAAGCTCCACACATCAATATAGCAAGCCCGCAATCTAGTCGACCAGCAAGAACCACCAGGTTTGTGAAGTGCTGGGTACAAGCTCTAAGGTTCTTTCGTCAAGCCCCGATTTGGACCAGCAGCTCTAGGGTTCTCCCGGCCTCGTTTTAGTTCGACCAGTAACGCGTAGCGTGCCTGTTCTTTAGATATCGTATTATCTACGCTATATCTGTAACAATATATATATATATATATCTCATTTTGTGTGTAGTCATTAAGCACTATGTGTAGCTGTAGGAGTAGCCCCTGTGACCCCTGTGAGTAGCCCCATTGAGTAGCTGTAGTAACCTTGTGTTCTGTCTCGATCGGTAACCAACGCTAAAGCTGTCATTCGTCCGTCCGTGGGACCACCCCTCTCGAAGACTACCCCGGCTTCCTTACTCCCAGGGTGCAAGTATAAGAAAGCAAGCAATCCACATCCATTTCCTTGCCAATTGCATAGTCAACCCTAACTCTATCAACACGTCTAGCCATTCTATCGTATGGCGCATGGGTATCCTCTCTCGGTGGGTATGTTATCTCGATAGGGGACATCTCCTTTCCTCCCTCTCTCGGGTATGGTGGAACGAAGGGGTACTTTTTCTTTCTTTCATCTGTTGAAAACATGGGTAACTTATCCTCTCGGCCAGTTTTGTGGTCCCTTCTCTCGTCTGGGGGTAACTTGGCTCAACCTCGGTCTGGTGACAACTTGGCTGCAATGGAGTTTGGGAAATATCTCTACCTACCTCCCCTCTCTGAATGGCTCAACCTACTGGCTCTACCCCGCCTCCCTGAATGTCTATCTCTAGCCACTATCCCTGGGTCTTCTATCTAGCTCCTTCCTGCCCTGAACGGCTCTATCTGACACCTCCCTTCCCTGAGGTAGGTGAGTCTTGGTGGGCTTGGGCTTATGGCGGCTCCCCTCCCTGGTGTGTTGGTGGCTCTGGTATAGTGACTCCTCCTGCTCCACCTCCTAATCGGGATCCAATCAATCAAATCAATCAATAAATCACTTTCCGGGCAAGCATCGATCGCCCAACTAGGCTTTCTGTCTTCGTTAATCAATCACTATCCGGGCAAGCATCACCCACCTCCTGGGGCTATCAGCGACCTTCTGGCAATGACCCTCTGGAATGACCTTCTGTATCTGACTGGCTATGACCCGCTGGCTATGCCTGGCTATCATCGGCTGTACCCTATGGCAATGACCTCCTGGCACTAAATAACTCCCATTTATTGGCTTCCGATTGGGCCGTCAACAATAATGAGTAATTGACCACATTAATTTGTCATAAAAGGGGTCATTAACTGCATTAAGTGGCCGCCAAAGCATTTGAAGAGTCGCGGGCCACGCCGCGTCTTTTGGAATTCTACCCGCGCCGTAGGAGGCCTTGATCACGGATGGATTTTCATGCCGATTGTGGTCAGATGATCATGTAATTTGAGACATTAATTGCTACCAATGGGCCGGTACCATCTGTCCTGTCGAGTTCTCAATTGGTCAAGCAGAAAGTGTGCTTTCTAAGTGGACCGGTTGGCGATTTCAAAGCGTCTGATGACGAACCCATCCTTTCAATCGCGAATCCGTGATGTTGTCAAAGATCGACGAAGAGTTTTGGAAAATCACAGAGGTCAAACATCTCGAAACGCAAAAAGGGACCGAAAAATGGGTTTTTGACGAAAATCCGGCGACCTGGAATTCCATGGTTGCCGACAACCATGCTCCCAGGGTCGCTGGCGACCGTGAGGCTTTTTGCCCTTTTTCGTCACCGATTTTCGGCCGTCTTCTGTTTTTTTATGCTTCTTTCTTCTTTGATATATTTTTTGGTATTTTTGCACATGTTTTGGCATGATTCCCCTGTAGAAAACTTGATGAGAAGCCGTGCAGATCAGAGAGCAAAGTTTCTAATTTTCCAGGATAGCCGAAGACTTTGTGGCGCAGAGTTGCCGATTTGCCTTCAGAAGCCAGAATTAGGTCAAACGATATCGGAATGACCTGAAATTTAAGGTGAAGCCTCCTGGGTAATAAATAAGACCAACCACAGGCTTTCGTTTGAGTTTTGAAGACGTGTGGAGTCCTGTCGCCGGTAGACTTGATTTTATTGCAAGAAAGATGCCTCGCTTTGATTTACGGTCAAACAATGTCCGATCGACCTAAAATTTAGCAGGAGGCATTTTAAGATGATCCATTAGCTCCGATTTGGAAATCATGGTCCCGAGAAGATCCATCGCGGGAGGCTCGATTTAGCTTCCGGGAGTAAAAGACTGGTCAAATGTTGTCGAAATGACCTAAAACTTGACATGTAGCCCTTTGGAAGTATTTTGAGATAACCCTTGCTTTGTTTGATGAGTGATGGCCTCGGTGGTTCCCACTGCCGTGAGGCTTGGTTTGGCTGTTTGAGGGTTGATGCTGAGTCAAATATTGTCGGTTTAACCTGAAACTAGACATAGAGCCTCTTGAAAGTATTTTGAGACCAACCATAGGCTCTGATTGAAGACCTGATGTCTTCAGTGCTGTTGCCGCCGGGAGAGCTACTCTTTTGCGACTTTTTGCTTTTTGGGTCAAACGGTGTCGGAATCGCCTGGAATTTGATGTAGAGCATTCTAGTAGCATTTTGAAGCCAACTGTGTGATATATTCTGTGAATCAGGGTCTCCAGCTTCATTGCTGCTGGGAGCTCTTGTTCAGCTACTGGAAGAGTGAAGTTAGGCCAAATAATGTCGGAACGGCCCGAAACTTCATGTGTACTCTTTTTATGGCTGTTTTGAAGGATCATGCAGTTTTTGGTTGATTTTGACAAGATTTGATGCTTAAAGTAGCATTGTCTGTTTGTGGTAGGACGTGGCTTCATGTAGTTTCTTGATGCTGAAAGTTTATGAATAGGCAAAGTGACATTTTTGGTGTCAACGGTCGACATCCTCCAAGGGCGGTCAACCGGATACACATGAGATGCTGGGACCTGACTTGTTTATCAAGGAATGCTGCGCAGTATGTCCAGTCGACATCCTCTAGGGTTTGTTGACCGGGTACACACGGAATTTGAATTTTCAGGTTTCTGTTGCTTTTCCATTTCAATCTAATTTCCTTCAAAACCAACTCAAATCGTCTCGAATCATCATAAAACCATCCACAATCACCAAAACCACTCCAACCATTACAAATCCATCACCAATTGGGCAATTGATCTTCGAAATGGGAAACCCATTAATCAAAGGCCAAAATCTATGAAAACAAGGCTTAAAAAGATGGATCTAACAATCAAACACCCAAATGAATTGAAATTAGAGAATCAAGTAAGGAAAACATGCATTCTATGCTAAATCGGTAAATTGTACTTGCCTCAAATCCAATTACAAGGTATTTGACTATAAATATAAGAAACCCAAGCTCCATGCTAAATCGGTAAAGTATACTTGCCTCAAATCCAATTACAAGGTATTTGACTATAAATATAAGAAATCCAAGCTCCAATCCATGATCCAAGCTCTAATGGCTGCCAATTTCTCAAATATTCCGCAAATCAAATATCTAAGAAGATCTACAGCTCCTAAATCCAGATCCACGAGAGAATTGCATAAGGGAAATGAAATTCTAGAGAGAGAAAGAGAATTCCATGGAAATTGAGCTATGGGAAGGAAATTACCTTGTCTTGTTGAGAAAGAAGAGATCTAGGAGATGAGAGAGATCCTCTAGAGCATGGTTTAAAAAACCGGCCGATACCGGTTCGTATCGGCCGATACGAACTGGTATCGGCCGACACCGAACCGATATCTCGCTGAGATATCGGTATCGGCGATACCGGGTTATATATCGCCAAAATATCGCGAGATATCGGCCGATATTTTCAAAATATCGGCCGTGACGATATCTCGGCCGATATTTTCAAAATATCGGCCGATCTCCTTTTTTTTTTTTCGGGGGCATTGCCCCCGATCCCCCGCCGGGGGCGCTGCCCCATGGACCTCCGCGAGCTGACCGGTCAGCTCGACCCCCGCCGGGGGATACCCCCGGACCCCCTCTGCGAAACGCATGCTTTAGATAAGTGGCAATCAAAATTTAAGAAGACAAAATGATCTACTTGACCATGATAGCTATGACTCTTTTGCTAATTGTCTTTCTTTTTTTTGTGCTTGGATGTCTATTATTATCATAAACTGCTAGATATGATATTAAACCTATTTAATTATGTTCGGAATGATATAGTAGTAAAGATTGTGTAATACGCTAATTCATGAACCAAAAAGCTTTATATTGAGTTAGATTCGATGTTACTCACTAATTTTTCCCTAGATCTAGTATTTTAAAGTGTAGATCTAAATTTTTTTATTTCCAAAATTTGGGGCTTTTCTTGAAATCAATTACATTTTTTCACATTAGTGTTCAAATGCATTGATAATGTGTTAGTTTAAAATAGATCTATACTTTTGGAACAAAAAGGTATGAGTTTTTGCCAAAAATTGTGGTTGCATTATGTCAAATTTATGATATTTCATCTTATTGATCATGAGCATCAATAATGGTTGCATTATATAAAATAATGGAGAATAAAACGAACATCGATACAGACAGGACTCATAACTTAAGGTGACCGAGATTTTGATTTATTGTTGTTACTAATGGAAAAAAATATTGTTTTCCAACAGTTTCTAATATTCTGGATTTTTTGAATATTTTTGAGAATTTTTTTGGATTAAAAAAAAATTCACACCGCGACGGACCGATATCCGCGACGATATCCGCGACGTATCGGTTTTTCGGCCTGGCCGATACCGCGACCGATACCGAGATTTTAAACCATGCTCTAGAGAGATAATAACAGTAGCTTGTAGGAATTCCTTCTTCTTAGTAGTTAGAAACCCTAGATCTAGGATTCTAGAGAGAATTGGAGGGAAAACTTATAGGGAAAAGAGAGAAATGAGCGGGAAAGGAGAGAAATGGAGGGAAAATGAGAGGGAGAAAGGAGATGGCTCGTTTGGAATGGGGGAAGGGTTTATATTTATAATCTTTAGTGAAAAGGAAATGCCCATAGTGCCATTCCTTGGTTAGTTCTATATTTGGATAAGTACATGGGCATTTAGGGAATTTTATATGTACTCTGTAAATTCTCATGTAGGAATCCCTCATATTATTTCTAATTACTAGCAAAGGCCTCTAACTAACTAACAAACCTATTAAAGTCCATCTAACACCCTATAGAATCTATAAATAAGAAAAATGGACTAATTGCTAGAAAATAGGTTAAGATAATAAGAAAATACTAAATAACCCTTACTAAACCCCTATTAATTAGTATAAGTAGATAACATATACTATAATTTACACAATTCAAGCATAAGTGAGGGTCCACAAGGGGGTGAGGCCTCTCACTGAGTCTGGAACCAATAAAAAAGTTCTGAGTCAAAACCGGACCCGGAATCGATATTTCGAAACACGTCTGGGTCCGGGTCCACTATGTTTCAGACCCGGAACCGTTCTGTTTTCAGCCCTACTAGGAATCGACGCAAGTTGTCCATGTAAAACTAAGTTGCCCTGATTTGATTTTGAGTGGAGGAATCTCTTTTCATTATTTTGGTCCTCTTTCATTCTTCTTCCTCTCCTCTCTATCACTCACTCATTTTCACAAAGAAACAAATAGAATACAACTCATATTGACCCTCAGTTACATGCACTATCTTTCTTGCTTGTTTTTCCTTTTATCTTTGCTAGAATACCACTCAACACCACTCAACCATTGTTTCCAAACCTATCTATCCGAGTGGACGTTGACCCTTTTCTATTTACTGAACTTTCCTATAGGCTACACTATCCATACATGATGTGTTTTCTTTGAGGTACCACTCGAGAGTTATCTCTTTCACCATTACATGGGGCCTGACTCAAGTGGTTTGGTATTTCCGCACCATCCCAAGTGTGTTGTCCTTTCGTTTTTTAGTAAAAGGAAGTGTATTGTCCTTTCAAAATGTTTAAAGTGCTTTTCCATTTGAGATTTTGCAATCCATGCACAACTGGGCATTAATTATAATTTTGACTATCCATGATTGCAGATTATTTCATACATTGAAAGAGGATAATGCTAGAGTTGCATACGGGTATCCGATTACCCGAAAGTTTTGACCCGAAAAACACCTGGTATGGAACCTGTTTTAGGTTCCGGTTCATAAACGGGTCCGAGTCTGGAACCCAATTTAGGTTCCAATTGATAAACAAGTCCGATTCTGGGTTCACATAGATTTCGACTCGTGGACTCGAGACCTGGCATATAAGTCTTTGATATTACAAATTATACCTTAAAATAACCTTTTTTGGATATTTTTATGTATAATACAAGAGGTACTAAAGTTGATGCATTGTTATAAGTTGAATGAAATACTTATTGTAAGAAAAAAATGAAAAAAATGAAGAGAACTTAGAACCAGTTTTGGAACTAGATCCAATCCTCTAGGTGGACCGGGATCCGGGTCTGGAACCAACAAACCAGGTTCTGAGTCAAAACTGGATCCGTTACTTAGAAACGGGTCTCTGAGTCCAGGTCCAGTTTGGTTTCGGACTCGGAACCGTTACGTTTGCAACTCTAGATAATGCCCCTTGGCTATTTAGCAGTCATGCATCTTTATTATTTTAGTATTTTGCATGGATGGAGAACCACGAATGACTGAGGCATGTGTTATTTTCTTAGTTAAGGTTTACTTGATCATTAAACCAGTTACTGATTGTTCATCAATTTCACAACCAGATTCCCATCCTCCCTATAACTGAATCTTATTCGTATTGGATTATCATTAAAATAAATTACAGACAAGAAGGTAGATGATAAAGGCAAGGACTTTTCATGCCAATAGCATATTAATAATGAGAATGTGAAATGTGTAGAAATGGCATATAATTACAAAGTATCTAGACCACTAAAATTATGAACCACACTTATAGATTACAAAAGTTGTGAGTTTGAGTCATGTTTACCTATGCCCAAACTCTTATTTAAAACATTGAAAAATCGACAAAATCTCGCTTGTCGGCCAAAATTAGCATAAATTGCATATATATTTTGCATAAATTCTTTTCAAAAGTGCTGCCATAACATAAAAAGGAAAACACCATAATCGACAAAGCCACATTTTCTTTTAGTAAGAAACACTCAAAATTTGTAAAATCGTGTTTTTGAATTCAAAACCTTCACAAATCGTCAAACTGGCGCGCTTTTGAGCCATAACTAGCTGAAATCGTAAAAACATAGAGAATCTAAAACAAATTTTGAAAAGACTTGTCTAACATAGATAGAGAACATAAACAACAATATTCCATTTTTAGTCCACTTCATTAGAAGTGGGGCCCGCTTACCATCTGTTTTGCCCAAAAGAGGAAAAAGGGGAAATGAAGGCTCTGGTGTAGAAACTTCTTTTATTTCATCCTTTGAACATTACGGAAAGATGTGAAGACGATTCGTGCGTATGTTTGCCCGCGCAGGAAAAGTCATCTCCACTTTTGTTTACATGGGTTCTTCGTTGCTTCACCTTCTGAGTACAGGTTGTTTACAAAAAAAAAAATTATACAACCCCCTCGTCAGGCTTAGGAGATCAAAATAATGGAAATCTACATTGCAGGGAGAGAAGAGATGTATGTTGTCTTCAAGAGCTTGTTATAGATGGAATTGGAGAAGTTTGCAATTTGTCTTCTTCTGTCAGTCTTTGTAGTTCATCATCATTATTTAGGACGAAGGATTAATCAGAGAAGTCCGCTTCAAAATAGCAGAGACAATCTCTGTCCTTCCTCCATGGTGAAAGGAACAAAGGCTGCTTTTCAGAGGCTGTCACCCAGGTCCAAGGAGAAGCGTTCACTACTGCTTGATTCTCACCTTTTATTGATGAAGGAGGAGAGAGTTTTGAAAATGGCAGAGTTTCTGGGCCTCTTTTCGCTGGATTCAACCTCCTTTCCTGCTCTCCCAAGTCTTTTTTTTATAGCCTTTGAGGAGCCATAACTCCTGGAAATCATGGAGGAGTGGAGGTAGTTTCAAAACTGTCTTCAATGGGAACGTGTTTGTTCCCCTTTTACAGGTCCTGTGGCCAGCAGGGGAAGAAACTGGCCAAAGATCGTGGGCTACAGGCAGCTGGGAGAAAAGAAGTGCGGCGGCCAGTGTAGGAACCTTGCAGCGTCCAGCGGCCAACCTTGCAGCATCCAGCAGCCACCTTTTTAAATGGAGGCCAGCGGTGTTTCTTCGTGTTTAGCGGCTGGTGTTCTGAAGCTCGCAGCGGTTGGCAAGCCTTACAGACAGTAGCCGTTGGGGAATTCCCTTGCTGTAGCCGACCAAACTCCAGCGGTAATCAATGTCATCATTTTTTTAATGGAAAAATTAGTGTTTTGCATTGGGGAATGTTATGTATGGGCAGATAAATTTTTGTGTGTCAACACCATCATTTCGAGCCAGTAGTGCGGGGCCCATGAAAATCTGACGTACAGGGAACCATGAATGTTACTAGTAGATATTTCTTTTAAAAGTTGGGGTTTTAACGGGAAAAAAAGGGGAAAAAAAGGGGAAAAAAACCAATACATGGGCATTTCATAAATGTGGACCCTAAAACCTGGCAAACAGAAGTGGTCCCATGGGCCACTTGTTTTTCTTTTATATATATATATTTTGTAATAGTCGATATTGGCTATCCACGAGTTATACAAAAGGGCCAAACACCCCTTTTTCTCATTCTGTCTTCATCCCCTTTTACCTTTCATCCCTCATTGGCGACTCTCCTCTTCTCGACGGTGGTCCTAGGGAAAGATTTGCGCTAACTTTTCAAAAGTTCTCCATAGCTTGACGCACATAGAGGTTTTTTTTTTTTGCTATCGTTGTTGTGCCCTTGCCAGTAGAAGGTATTTAGGGTTTTTGGATGGTTTTGATCGTTTGGAAGTGAGAGACTTCCAATCTTCTTCACCCTTTCTAGTTTGCCCATTTAGAATGGATTATTCGACCGTGAGCGTTGCCGTTTGATGAAGTTATTGTATCATCCTGTTTTCTAGAATTATAGTAAATGGGTTTTGAAGTAAGCTAACAATTTCATGAAATTACTAACAAGATCCCTAAAAGGAAACTAGAAGTAACCTGCTCTCTTTGGTTTGAAGATGAAATTTTGCTTCTTTGAATCATAGGATCCATAACTTTTATTTTCATTGATTTTATCCTCCTCTAAGAACCAATCTGTCAAACTCTATTGGTCATCATAAAAATGGAGATTCGGGTCCTTCTCATTTTAGGATTCCGACTCCCATGTTTTAAAGATCAAAATTTTATCTTTGATCAAATGATGGAAAAGTAATAAACTATAGAAACTAGAACTAAGATGTTTTCTTTATTTTATTAGAAACAATAAATTATATCGAAAAAAAAAAAGAGCAAATACAACACTCTGGTTCAGTATATTTCACTTATACTGTACATTTTTTGGGATATAAATATAGTTACTATTTCAGGGGAGAAAAATAGATCTAGTGTCACGAACTCATGATTTCACATGATAAGGGATAAGGACCAATCACCACAAAGTATCAAGCTCATAAAAAGATGTAGATTGTTAAATCATACCTATCACTCTCACTAAAGCGCAAGACCATCTTCATATGCCAAAACTCATCACCTTGAACTCGTACAATGCCACCCTGCACCAAATTATAAATATTATAGAAAAAGAAACTACATGCATTACATCAAAGCACTATGATGATGATGAAGAAGAAGTTATATAAAAAAGATAAATGAAGAACACTATATTGGGTTTCTTTTTCACATTTCTTACATCATCATGTAATGACCTCAACGATCAACATATATAGAGGATCTCGGAATCTGTTACAAAAACAAATCTAATTAACTAATTATTTATCAAAAGGAATAATGTAAAATGCAAATCTAACTAACGAAATGGGAACTGTTTCCTGTGTAGTTTCCCAGTGCTGATGACACGTGATATGGCTCGTTTTGAGAACCAAATCCATCAAAATTACTCACTTGGGGATTGCATTAGGCCTAAGCAGGTCCGATTTGAAATTTTCTACGTTTGGGGCCTTTTTGTTGCTTTTTTTTTTCCTATGGTAATGGAACCTTTATTAAAAGAAAAAAAAAAGGCAAAAGGCACGAGAAAGAAAACTAGAAATACAAGGGTATATAAGTATTATACCCCACCCACCAAAGCAAAAAAAACCAAATACAACCACCCCAGAAAACAAAGGATTACATAGAAAAAACCACCCATGGAGACTTTTTATCCACCCTTTGTTTAGCCAAAGCGTCTGCCATACTATTGACACGCCTTGTCACATGACCAAAAGAGATGACCAAATTAGAGGATATCTTTTTTAATTCATTGAAGTGAAATTGGGACTTTCAAGGACCAGAATCTGGCTGCAAGAGCCACCCCACTACATTAGTAGAATCACTGTCCACCAACAACGGGCCATGGAAATAAGCCGAAAAGATCCAAAGAGCTTCCAAAATAGCCAACACCTCCGCTTCACTGAAATCTCTAATCCCTACACTTTTTTGTTGCATTAGAATACATAGGGATTGAATACTATGGGTGTTTAAAATGAAGAGTAGAGGTGAGTTGTAAAAATGAACATCAAATAACAGTTACTTTGATGGAAATAAAATAAAAAGGATTTTCTATTTGATGGTCATGTTTGGAAATTTACATTTAATCTTAATTTTCAACCACTCCATGTATTCAGCTACCATACATTCTAGGGGGCATTTTCTCAGCCCGATTCACCACGGGGGGGGGGGGGGGGGGCGCCTTCCTCGACATCATTTTGTCCAACGACGAAAAAGGAGGAAATCCACTCTCTTTGACTTTCATTTCCACATTAGAGGGGATCCAGAAGTCTAACCTGTCGAGGTCGGACTTGTGGTGCCGCGAAAGCTTAATGCATAATGATTTATGTATGATACGAAATCTTTCTCAACCATTTGCATTGATATTTAATATTAACAGTTATTGATATGAAATCCTTGGCTATACAAATTTTTATTCCATGGGTAGTGAAGAATCCTCACATTGTGGATTCCTCATGAAAGAGTAGTTTGAGGATCAAATCTTTGAAGATTCCTCACCGATTTTCCATATAGTCATAAAACTTAGTGGTTGGCAATTATGAATACACAAGGATTCTAACCATGAGAGTCTCTTGTGATGCCACCAATCACAGCCTTTTGTGTAAATGGGTTGAAAGCCCCATCAAAGTTAAGTCTAAACTAGCCGTGCGACGAAAAATGTTATTTGGTAGTGGTGATACTTGTTTGAGCACGTGAATGGCTGGACCGGTCTCCAAAAAGTTTCAGCTCATTACCCACTGAAGGCTGAGTTTATTGGCACTTCAACAAGGGGTTGTCATGTGTAGAGACCTTGCAATTTCTAAGATTTAGATAGAATGGGACTACCTTGCGCTAGTTACTACAATTAAAATCTCAACACACTTATCCTAGGCTGGCGGAAAACTAAGAAATGTTGTCTACCATTCCCATTTGAAATATACAATACTACAAACAATCAGTAAACATATTTGCAAGCTTTGGCAAAGGTAGGCTTGCAAGTAGGGTTGTAAATGGGTCGGTTCCGGTCCGGGTCCATGGTGGACCCGAAACCGGAACCGTTAAGGAGAAGGGGATCCGGACCCGGAACCATTTCAGAACCGATTTCTTATTTCCGGAACCGAACCAGAACAATATATGGGACGGGTCTGGATCCGAGTCCGGATCTAGATAGAGAATGATATTAAAAAAACCATGATTTTTAGGAGAGATTTTAGAAAATTGAGGTAATATGTCGGGTTTCGGGTCCACGGGTCCAAACCAAGGTGGAACCAGACCCGTACCCATTTACTTATCGGGGCTTAAATAAGGACCCAGACCCGATTTTAATGAGTCGGAACATTCGGGTAATCAGAGAATCGGGAACCCATTTACATCCTTACCTGCAAGGGATGATAATCCGTGACGCCTTCCAACCTCATCCAATTTATAATACATTGCAGATCATCACAGGGCTAAAGTTTACACAGCAGCGGTTACACCCCGACCCTATTAATCTTGATTAGTGCTAATAAATTGACTTTTAGCCAAATTAATTATACTTAATTATGAATCATGGTAAATTAGTGTTTAATTAACATGATTGAGTTGAGTTGGTTGAGTCTTGAGCCATATATAAATGAGTTAAGACCGATTGACTCAGTTTAATAGGATTAAGGGCTTTTTTATAATTGATGATTTTCATATTTTGCATCATTTGCACGTCATTTTGGTACCAACGCGTGTATCTCGTCGAGCACGCCAACTTTCGTATTTGACTCGTCTCCGTGTGACCAACCGTTGAGAATGTGGACCCTCATTTGACTCATAATGGAAATAACCAAAGTTAGTGGACTTATTTGCAAAAAGACTAACCTTATCCCTTTAATAAGCTAAACCCACCCCTTTCATTCATTCCTATTTCTCCTTTCTCTCTACAACTCTCCTTCTCCCATTCTCTTCACTTTTTTCTCTTCTCTAATCTCTACTAGAAGAATCCAAGGATTTTTTGGAGCTAAGGGTGAATCCATCTTCCTCCCCTTCATCTTCCCCTTTGATTTAGTTGGCAAGAAGTCTCTCATCTTCTCTATTCTCTCTCAAATTCGGAATAGTGTTCAATAGGTAGGTAATAATCCACCATTTTAATGATTTTGAGTTGTATTAGAGTCAAGAGACTCCCTTCTACTCATGCATGTGTGTTTATTTGCTTTTCCATATGTATCTTGATTAGGGTTGGAATATTTTGGGGGTTTTGGTCCCTTGAGCTATTTAGAGTGAAGAGAAGGCTTGAAAGCTTGCATTGAGAAAGTATAAGCTTTAAATGAGTTATACATATTGTATATGCATATTGATCCATATTAATCAAAAGTTTGATGATTTTAGTACATGTGTTTTCTTTGGATTTTGTTGGATTTGATTTAATGGAAAAGCATGGAAGAGTTTAATGTTATATTTGGGAGTATGGAGACTACATATTGCAGGTTTTAATGGTGGAAAAGAAGAAGAAGAAGAAGAAGAAGAAAACTCGAAAATTCGAGTTCTGAAGCCCTGGACAGTTCGCTCAAGTGAACTGGAGTGTCCGCTCGAGCAAACCCTCTTCTGAACCCAACGCTCAAGCGACCAAAGAGGAAGCTCGAGCGACCCACTCTCTAGACGGGGTCCGCTCGAGCGAACCTGAAGTTAATTATTGGGCTTCTTTTAACTTAAAATTTGAGTGAAATTATCACTCTTAGCCCTTATTAACCCACTAATTATCCTAATGGATAGTTAGGGCGCACACCCACATTCCATAGGAAATTAGGCTCACTTAGACTTCATGTCCTTAAAGTTTGGAACCCGTAACCTTATTAATTAGCCTAATGGATGTCACTAGCCAAATTACTATGCCATGAAGATTAATTTAGAGTCTCAACGCATTTTCATAATAAGTGACGCCAAGTAAATAATAATATGTTGATTCTCTTGGTTTATCTTGTATTGGATATCAATAGGCTACGTGAATGATCAAATTAGTTAATAAATATCTTAATTCCTTTAAATATTTGTATTGTCCATTGAAGTTGAAGATTTTATTATATCATTTTTATTTGATAAATTAGCCATTGTTTAAATTAATTAATTTTGTCATCTACTTTTCCAATTGTTATTCAATTATTATAAATCTATTTGACATTTGATGGAGGAATTAAGTTGAATAAGTATTTGATTATTGGAAATTACTATTTGATTTGATTTGTGAATAATCACTTAAAACTTATTTGAAATGATTTTATTTGATTCATTTGAGACGGCACTACAAAGCTATAATATTTGATATCCGACGGGGTTAATTAGATTCGTATTATTTGAGACTACTGCAGTATGTCATCTGGAGCAACCGGAACTTCAGAACCGGGTAGCTAGCTAGCCTTTGGCCAGGCAGTTGGTGACATCCTAACTAGATTCAATTTGTTCCCATTGAGAGAATAAGCTAATGTAGTTGCCTATTTGAATAGATACATTTATTTTTTATTTGAATTTTAAAAGACATGATTTTACTCAATCAATACAATTGTCTAATTATTTTTTTTTTTATCATCATCTTGTTATTCTCATTATTTAATTTCCTTGAAAAGTTATGTATACTATGTTTATTGTCTATACTTGCTATATGTTTGTATTGAGGTACTACACTTGGTGTCACAGGCGCAGATGCAACTCCCGGCCTTGTAGAGGCCCAGGATGGAGCGGAGTTTACCCAGGAGGTACCTTCAGGACTAGAGGAGTGGCCTGGAGTTGGGCCCATGTAGAGACTCCTCGTTTCGGAGAGCGCCAAGATCTTTGAAGAGAATATAGTTAGATGTGTGACCGACTTCTTTTGTGTGGGTCACACTAGCTTTTATCTAATTTGTCATACTTTTGGTATTGATACATAGGATATACCTGTAGACTTTCTTTTGTGTAAAACATTGCGTATAAATGTACAATTCTTTTTGTATCAAACTTGAATATTGTAAATGGATTGTATAGGGACTTGATATTCATTTTGTTAAAGAAAATTTCAGCTTCCGCTATATTGAACTGATGATTAATGGTTTTAGTGAGTTTGACTCGCAAGTGGAATATCTTTTCTCCTCCGTGTGTTTGTATTTGATTTGCGACAAATACACAAAGCAAATACATTCACACGGGAGTACGTGTGTTTCACCTCGGGGATTACCCTAGGCCAGGGTGATTCAGGACCAGGATGTGACAGCAGCTTTCTTCATGCATAACTTGCCTAACATAGCTACTTTCGGTAATGTCCGCCAAGAAGCTGAATAATCTAAGAGTTCGGTTCGTGAGCCGCAATAGTGGGAACATGGACATCCATAAATTTTTATAAGCCCTATGGTTTCTTTTGTGTGTATGCACTAGGTTTAGTGGAATACATAGGAAGCATCATAGCTACTTGACTCCTTTTGGAAAGAATGACAAGTCCGGCTTAAGGCACTTTTGGCAAACATAGTCTATTCATTTGATTTTTGAGGAGATTTCCAAGTTTAGTGAACAAAGGGGATTCTTATCATTTTGTGCCGTGTGATTATAGATTTTTTGCAAATCTCTTAGTCTATTAAAATCAAGGCCCGAGCTTTCACGCCATAACTGTTTTAGACACTTATGGAGCTTCTAAACGATTCGGATCGTGTAAATGGGGGCCACGGGAATAAATAATTGATATTTTAGGGTATGAATTTATTTATAAATATCTCAAAATGCATGACAGATCAACGACGGAAATTAGACCCAACCACCCCCCCTATTTGTAAATATCTCAAAATGCATGACAGATCAACGATAGAAATTTGAACCCCCCCCCCCCCCCCCCCCCCCCAATTTGTAAATATCTCAAAATGCATGACATATCAACGACAGAAATTTGAAACACAACCCCCCCCCCCCCCCCCATGTTTGGGCTTCAGGAAATGATGCACAATTTTGGATCATATTTTGTGGCCCACATGAAGCGAAGAATTGAAAAAAAATGGCTCCAAAATCATCCCAATTTTTACACTATGGTAGATCAACGATCTGGAGTTTTTTGCCACTATCTCATGATCCATGATGTATCACATTGCAATGTTTGACTCCATAGTTGGTATTGGCCTTTTAAAGAGAATTAATGGTTCGGATTTTTCAAAAAAAAAAGAAAAAGAAAAAGAAGAACAAAAAAAAAGGCCCCAATGAACTTGATCCAATGGCTTGAACTTTTTTACAAATATCTCAAAAACCTGTGAAGAATCAACGATTGAGATTTAACCATATAGCCGTTTTGGGCCTTATAAAATGATTAATGGTTTGGATCTTTGTTGTGGAACCTACAAAGTATGCCAAACATGAAACCAATAACCTCTAAGTTACCACCCAAATAAAATGTTCATCATCTTTCTTTGCATTCTTTGAATATGTGTATTTGCAGAATCAGACTAGGAAGGTTGGGCATGCCATATAATATAACTAGCGCTTCAGGGCCCATGCCCAACGCGAGCCTTTAATTCATGAAATGAAAACCCAATTTAAATTGAAAGTACATACCTAGTAAATATACAAACTACATTTAATACAATTATATAGGAAATTTAAGATTGGACGGTCACCATCTTTCGGAGAACCCCATATATAGTTATGCATTCTGATTCATGTGGCGTGGATATTTGATAAAGAGGTTAGTTGAAAGTAAATTTAAATATAAATAGGAAGTAATTGTTGGTCAAATGCATATGGGAGGCATTATTTTTTTTATAAAGGCAAATATTTTAAAAGAATCTTATATATAAATTTAAATCAATCGTTAAAAGAATAACATCGAATCATGTTCGAGTCGGCATTTTGATTGAAAAGAAACTGGCAATTTCTACTTGGTCTCATTGAAAAAAAAAAAAAACTGAATTCAGCATACGAAGGCATCATTCTATTTTGCAATGAAAATTGTTAAAAAAAGAGGATATTTCCTGATATTAATCACATCGATGGTATGAGCTCAAAATGTGGCAAAGGCTTTGGTAATTAAAGAGAGAGGCTTTGGTTATTGTCTTACTAAATTAGAGACTTTGGTTATTGTTTTAGTTAGACTTATGAATATAGATAAGATTTAAATAAACAATAAACAAACTGTAATTCAATAGATTATCTTTCCTAAATGAAGTACTCTTCTTTACCAAAAAAATGAAAGAAAAAAAAAAGATTTTGAAGATGAGTCGTTCAAGAAAGATGAAGATTGTAATGATTTTGAAGATGAGTTGTTCATGAAAGATTAAGTACTCGAACAGATGAACAACATATCCAAATATCTGTTTTTTTAGAAATCATTTGTTATTTTTAAAACTCATTCGAACATGTTTGATCTTCTGTGAAAAACAGAGTTCCATGAAAACATTGGATCAATTGCTTAATTGTGCCTGATCCATTCCAATATGTTAAATATGAGCCTAACAAACATCCTCAATCACATTTGATTCATAAAGATAGAAAACGACATCGAGTTAGCACTTAACTTGACAATTGACATGATAAAAGGACGTCTGGAGACACCTAGCTAAGTCAAGAATCTCTTCCACCGTGTTTGCCTATTCCCAAGCCAGTTTGCTACTCCCATTTACCCAGTGAATGGCACATAAGGAGTCACCTTACAAAGCTCCATCCTCAAAGGCCAAAGCAATCAACTATGCCTCTCTAACGGAGGAGGCTTTGGAGAAGGAAAGGAAAGGTTCTGCCCCGCTATTACGAACAGCCCATCCCACGCCAGCTCTTCCTGGATTGCCAATTGCACTGCAATCAAAGTTAAACTTGAGCATCCTAAACAGAGGAGGAATCCATCTAGGCAGTGCAGGATGTCTAGGGATATGGAAGAAGGCCACCTTTTTCCAACTCTGATTATAGAATCTATGGAGATACCTTTGAAAAGGGGGAGGCTAAAAACCCATTCATCATTAAAAAAAAGGGGATTTGACATATTGGTCCCTCTTAGACACTGTTGTCCCAATTCCATGACTCATAGTTAGCTAATGTCACCAGAGTCGTTTGACTCTGGTCTCCCATTTTTTTTTTTACTTTTCTGCCCAAGATCCCATGATATCATGGGATCCAAATGTAAAAAGTAAAAAAAGAAACATACATTTAAAAAACCCTTTTCACTTTTGACCTTTCCCTTTCACCCATTTCGTTTTTCACCTTACCCTACATCTGCAAGAACGGCAACCAGGACCCAAATGGGTCATTCTTCTCCGATCAACAGATTTGGCGTCGACGAGAATGGCGGAAGTAGTCTGGTTCGTCTTCCTCATCTCTAACTGGCAGCGACCCTTGGGCTGTCTTTTTTCCTTCTCCGGCTACAGCAAGAACCAAGAAGACTCATTTCTCTCTTCGTCTATCAGAGAAAGGAGGCACGATTTATTAATGTAAAATTTATGTTTCTGTAATTGGATTCTTTTTTTTTGTAGTTTTTCTCTTTTGTGTTGATGTTTGGGAAATGGGTTTTCTGTTTGGAAATGGGTTTTTATGTTTATTGATGATGAGAGAGTTATGTCAGGGATTGAGTTCTTTTTCCTTGTCATTTTCTTCTAGGTTGGGTGTGCAAAAAGGGTTTTCTCATTGTGTTTTGGATGAGAGAGAGATGGGTTCGAACTCTTGGATGATGTCAGAGATGGATTTTCTATTTTAAATGTGTTCGTTTGATTCTGGAAGATGAAAATGTGCATGAGTTCTTTTTTATTTGATGGTGATGTTTGCTTTTGTTTGATTCTTTAACTGGAAAATGTTTGCTTCATTTTGATCAATGCAGACAAACCCTTTCTGTGTAAAGGAAGACTAGCATTGGGGAGTAACCCAGTCTTGAAGATGATTAGAAGAGAAAAAAAAAGGTTGACCATCCAATTCTGTTGTTCCATTTTCTTTTTGTCTCTTCTCTTCTGAGTGCAATCCATGTAACCAGTAGCTTCCATTGTATCCCTCACCAACTGGCCCCATTGGTCTCCTGCAGTGTAAGGTATATGCCTATTATGATCCATTTTTTTTATCAATTGGGTTATGTTCTGAGCTGGTAGTTGGTGTTTTGGGGCCCAACTGTGGGAGAAATCGTAGTAGTTAATTGTTGGCCCTTTTATTTGTCTGCATCAGTTGTGTGGATGCTTGTGGAAACATGTAGGATCTTTTAAGACCTTTTAATTGTGGCCTTATTTAATTTAATTCTTGGTTATTAAGGATTATGAAATACTTTAGGGGTCATTCGTATTTTATGCATCTTCACGTAAATGTGATTTACATATGTAAAAAGGTTATTCTTACAAGGTACCTAGTCCTTGAGTTGACATTTAACGTATAACAATACTTTCTGTTATCAGCAAGGAAGTATTGCAATGTAGTGTATTGCTTCAGCTTCTCATTTGTAACAAATAAGTTGGCTTTAACACCATAGATGACCTGATTATCAGGAATCCAATCAATAAAAGACATCGTCTCTGAACTTGTACATACCTCCACAGTCAATGCTTACAAGACCTGCAAAAGGAACATTAAATTTCCATATTTGTACATTACAATTTATTGTAAATATGATTTAGTTACAAGCTAAGCATATGGATCAAGTACTAAATCATGAAAGAGAATGGCAGCAATAATATTGTCAGTGAACATGATTTCCTTGCAATTATCAGAATGTAATGCCATGAAACTGAGTATTAGTTAGTGATTCATAAAAATCAACAGGAGGAAACATACAGGGAAATAATATAGCTTTGAACACTTTTTTTTGTCACTTTTCCATTATAATTCTGGTAACATGGCAAGGATGTGTGCAGTCAAGCCTATTAGATCAGTAGGCCTTACCTTAGATGTGTGCAAGCTGTTAGACTACACACATGAGACAATCCTAACCACAGAAACATTGGGAGAGAGAAGTTGGGAAGAATGATACAGATGACCTCCCCATAATGAGGAGAGGATTTGGTCATTCCATCAATTCCATCTTGTTTTACATACTCTTATGTTTATTTATCTGGCCGAGATTGGTACCCTCACTGCTTTCTCCATTGCCGAACTTGCCTCTCTGTTTTTTTTTTTGGTAGAAGCCATTTAATTATATTTTTTGAAATTGGTTAAATGTTCTTATGGATGAATCAATTGTTTTTTTTTTCATTTTTTTATTATTTATTTTGAAATCTCTAGATGTTCTTTTTCTATGTAACTAAGACTCGACATGTTATTATTTTTTAATCAACTGCACATGTCTCATGTCCTCTAATCACAGCCATCCTGATTGAAAATAATTACAACCATGTTCCCATATTGTTAGTGGAGACCCTATTGGATCATGGATGGTTAGAATAGTAAGATTGAGGTATTTTGAGTTATAATCTCATCAACAATAATGCAACCTCATATGAAAAACATACTTAAATAGAAAAGTGGATATTGATTTCTTTTAACATGAGATCTATTCTTCCACTAAATATGTGATTGATGTCTTTTTTAACTAACACTTTTAATGTTATGTAGCACTTATTTTCTTTTTCATCAATGTACCAATGATGTTGATTACTTGGCACTGCTCCCATCATGCATAACATCAAACAAGTGATTTCTTTGCTCCATATCAAGTAGACCAATCAAAACCCATTTCATTGTTTTCATTACCACTGTCGTCGTCGTCGTCATCATGAGTGTTATTCATCAATCTAGGTTGGCTACAAAAATAAAATCGATTACAAATGAGCTAACGAAGGAGAACATGTGAATGTTTGTTCAGGTATCTGGAGGTTGGTAAAACACATGCCAACGTCTAAGACAAAAGTTATCAACTCATTAAGCTCAAAATTTGTTACTCTACATTCTGAAGGCTCAATATGCCCTCATCCAATTTTATTTCAGTCTTCTATTTTAACTTTGCCAATGCTTTTGTAACTTTTATATCAGAGCGCATTCCATGAGTAAAAATAGAAGGAAGAAATAAAAGATCACTTTTTACATTCTAGTAATTTTACCTGAACTGCAATGCAGCTTTTCTACCATTCAAATGAACTTAAATTTACATTCACTAGAGTTTGGATCCTCATATTTGCAATGTAAATGTCAATTCCATTCACTACCCTTGAATTACATGAAGTAAGCAATCCCCAATATGTGTCTGTGCAGAATTACGTCAAACATTTGGGGTTTATGCTAATTAGGAATACATTTGGTGATGTGTAAGATGAATGTGCATAGATGTGAATGGTACGATAAAATGTTACTTAGAAAATTCTATTACTGTCAATTCTAAGTGTGTATACCAGTTGGGTAGCTATGATTGACATGGATGATAAGTCATGCTTACCTATCCTCTCTATATGGAATTTCATGTCTCATTAATGTGTCATGGTAGAACTCAATGTACCGTATTTCAATTCCAAGGACCATACTGAATTTTATTTATAAACTGATTTTATGTGGCATATATGGTACACACTCCCAAAGTACTCCTAAGTGGACTATGACTAGAACAAATGGCAAATGGAATGACATATGGCAGTGGGATCAAATTGTACATAGATATTGAATTTTATCTCTCTCATATGGTGTACACACTTACATTGATGGATTTGGTTTTATTATAGATGGCGGAATTCAACCCTGGTCCACTTGACAGAAGCATTCTGTAAGAACAAGATGACCATATTTCTAAAGTCATATGGAGTGGCAGGGTATGTTGAACTTTATGTATACAAGAACACATTTTGTTTAAGTTCCCATATAACTGTGCATGGTATATTTGCACTAATTATTTCGATACAGGATGTGGGACCACTCGTTTGTACGCCTGCAACCATACTGCAGGATAAGTGGTCTTTGAACGATACTTAAGAAGCATTCGTTCAAGAAATGGGTCTCCTTCACCTTTCTAAATTGCAAAAAATCACGATTGACCATGCACTAATTTCTGCATTTAGAGAGATGGAGGTCCGAGACAGACACTTTCCATTTGGCTAGTGGAGAAGCAACAGTCACTCTTGAAGACGTTGCTTACATATATGGGCTACCCATTAATGGGAGAGTAGTTACAGGGTGTACATTCTCTAGCCCTACCACAGTTAGTGAGGTGTGTTTAGAGTTGTTGGGTAAACAACCTCGACAAGGCAGGGATTGCAATGGCAGTGACTTAAAATTGACATGGCTGGTGAACAAGTTTAGTAAACTTTCCAAGAAATCTTCGAAGAATGAGCAAATAATGGCTACAAGGGCATATCTTTTTTGTTTGGTGGTGGGTCAAATTTTTACAAATACTTCCGGGTCGATTTGGGGGGGGGGGGGGCATGGATTTTAGAGCTTTTCAGGGAGTTTAAAAGATTTGCTTGGGGCCCCGCATTCTTGGCGAACCTTTACCGACAGCTATCAAGAAGAACACTCGCCAAATCAACCAACAAGCACAAAGGCTCTAAGAGGCCTACTGACCACCAGAAGACCTTAGGCGGGCCTGTTCAACTCTTGCAAGTAAAAAAGCTTACCCATTTGTACACACTGTATGTAAGAATTGTCTATATTTTACTCCATAATATTCTAATAATGCCTACTAATTATTTGAATAAGATTTGGGCCATATCTCGTATGTCAATCAGGCGAGAAATTAAATCAACTCAACAATGGCATGATGACTTCGAATTCCCCCTTGCATGGTAAGTTTATGTAGAAAACCATTCTTCACAAAAACCATATGGGTCCCGATTTCTGAAACTAATTGCTGACATAGCATGCGAATAGGGAATGTCCATTAAATCCCATTGTTGACAAGTGCAAGAACATCGTTCGAGATGGACAACATCCATAAAATAGCCAGAATCAATCTGATATTCTTCAGGACAAGCTTGCCTTGCATGTAGTCGACGGAACCATCTTTTTCTTTGCCCAAAAATCTTTCAAAATATGGTGTCAAACCTGATTCTATCATCTGTGAACTGTCATGGCGGAGTTGGAAAAAATCCATTAATTTTACACGAATCTCCTCTACCTACCTTGTTATAGGAAGCTCTCGGATGTCCTTCGGTAAGCTATTTGTACATTCAGCTGAATTTGTAGTTAACATGTCATATCGACTTGTATGTACAAACGCATTCACCCAACGTTCTTTGCCAATATTCTCAATGTACGCATATGCCTCTTCGTTCACATTCCTTAAATCATTCATGTGCCTTTCATAATCACAATTTCTAGAAGACTTCGCTGCGCACCAGAACTTTGAAACAATTGCTCTGTCTTTAAAATGCTCACGCACATTTTCTGCAATATGACGACAACAATAACAATGGTTGGCATTTGGATATACATTTTTAACAGCTTCAATAAGGCCTTTTTGTCTGTCTAAAACAACGGTTAAACCTGGTAATGGACCAAGGGTGATCTTAAAGCAAGATAAGAACCACACCCATGTGTCATAACGTTCGATTTCAGTTATGGCAAATGTAGTGGGGAACAGCCCATGGTTGGAGTCTTGAGTCACGGCAACAAATATGACTCTTAGATATTTGCCATGGAGGTGCGCTCCATCAATGGCGATCAATGGCCTCATATAAGTCTTGAAGGACTGGAGGCTTGACCCAAAGGCAAAGAAGAATCTCGAGAATGAAGAGTCCCGATCCGTATCAAGATGATAATGGGATCCGGGGTTTGTTCGCATCAACTCGGCGCAATAATTTTGCAATATCCTAAATGATTGTTCGTATGAACCTCGAATTGCATCCAGCGCAATGTCTTTTGCCCTGTGAGCCTTCCTGTAGCCAACAACAACACCGAACTCCAATCTAACATCATTTATAATTTGCTTCGGTTTATACTCAAGATGAAGGCATACTTTTTCCTTGATGAAATCGGCTATTAAATTAGTTGTTGCTTAGGATGAGTCATCCCCATCATTGGTCTTGAACAAGTATGATTAGGATTATAGGTCCGAACTCGAAATTGAGGCCCTGATTCCACTATTGAAGCATAAATACGCCATGGGCAACTTTAAACTTCGCACTTAGCAGTAACTTATGTCCGAGATGTCTTCAAATGCCGCAAACTAAAATTCGTGTGCATTGCAAACTTGCTCAAGGTTGCGATCAATAAAAGTTCTGCCGTTCCACATATTATATGCAGAATCCTCTTGAGTCACGAAATTTTCAACCTCATCTTCCATTGGCACTAGTGTGTCCTCAATATTACACTTTTGCATAGTTTTGGATTGTTGTTTGTTGCATTCTAAGACTTCTTGTTGGTAGCTAAGACCATTGACACATCTGACAGAATCATGTAGAGTGCCTGCACTATTGCGATCACTATCACTTTCATCTTGATTCAAGACATCATCCAAATCCTCATTGGAATCTATATCATCATTGTAGTCTTCAAGACTTGCATTTATTTCAGAAGCAACCTCATTGGTAGGGTACGAGAAATGATTATCTACATCTTCTGCGAGATTGACATCTGGATAAGTGTATTCACGGATATTACCCATTTCAGCACTATAAACATCTGACATAACATCCACATGAAAATTCATAGGTGATTTGCTGGGATAATATAATATGCAAATGACAACCTCCATAATTATTACATTCATCTAAAAATACAACAAAAAAATAATCTTGCATAACCTGGTGGTCAGCCCTCTACTCGGTGGACCCTCATGATCAATATTCTTATGTTTAGAAGCATGAGTTCTTGGCCTACTTCCACGTGGATTTTCATTGCAACAATATCCATCTCTAATTCCGACAGTCTCTTCAACTTGTTCATTTCTTCCATGCATGTAGATCTATTTATTAAATTTATACATGTATATAACTTGGAAAATTATTGTTCTAAATTCTAAACATAAATGGCTTACCAAGAAATTGAGTGGTAATGATCTCCACATGCTTTGATCATTACCTCGATCTCCACATGCTTTGATCATTACCTGAATATCATTGTCATTCTTTATACTAATCAAGGTGAATGCAATGCCATTTTGATGTAGGTATTGAATACGAGGAGGCTCTTCAGACATTACCCAATCTATTGCTTGTAGGACACTTTCGACCAATGAGATGTATATTAAGTTACGATTAACATAGATAGCAGTTTGATCACCATCGATGTAGTTAGGATGAACTCTATCCCACTCAAATTGACCACCAAAGTGGACCACTATCAATAGCTCACCATCCAACATCTTCAAGGAAGTTGACACTGTCCATGATAAAAATGAAACATAAGGGAGTAATATTCACAGTGAGCCATGCTAATTCAAAGCAACATAACAAATTAATAATAAAAAAAACCTTTGCCACACATTAATATTTAAAAAGGAAAAAAATAATAATTTATCAATTCTCATTTATCACTTACGCCAACACTAGATCCAACATGTAAATATAAAAAAAAATTTAAAACCCAACACATAATGGGCTCCTTAAGCAAAGACAACAAACACAATCATTGGAAGATAATTAGAATATGTATGCATTCACAACCCATTTGTGGGTTGAATTTTGGGCAAGAAATCACAAACAAAGACACTGTAAAATCTGTAATTTGGATTTTTTTAAGAATAACAACTCACAAAAATAGATGATCGATTTGTCCTAGAAATGATGTTGCCGTGCAGTGCATTTGCGTGTGGGGTTGTCAAGGACGGCAATGGGGCCAGTTGGAGATGAAAGCAACACATGCTACTGGTGACATGGGTTGCACTAAGGAGATAACATGATTATAGAACACCAAGGGAAAAAGTGAATAACCAAAAAGGGAAAAGAGAGAGTGAAACTTGGGGTTTTTGACAAGAGGAGTAGAAAGTCGTAGGAAAAGAACCACAAGAGAAACTTAAACTCGTAGAAAAAGAACCACAATTACAGATATCTTTCTCATCTTCAACAAACATAAAACCCATTTCCAAAACATCATAGTAAATTGAGAAAAACTAAAAGAAAAGGAACCCAATCCCTGAAATATCTCTCTCATCATCAACAAACATAAAACTCATTTCCCAAACATTATAGCAAATTGAGAAAAAATAAGAGAAAAGGAAACCAATCCCTAAAATATCTCTCACATTATCAATAAACATCAAACCCATTTCCCAAACATCATAGCAAATTGAGAAAACCTAAAAGAAAAGGAACCCAATCCCTGAAATATCTCTCACATTATCAATAAACAAAAAACCCATTTTCCAAACATCAACACAAAAGAGAAAAAACTACAAGATAAAGAATCCAATTACAGAAACAAAAATTTTACATTAACAAAACGTGCCTCCTTTCTCTGATAGACAAAGAGAGAAATGAGTCTTCTTGGTTCTTGCTGTAACCGGAGAAGGAAAGAAGACAGCCCAAGGGTCGCTGCCAGTCAGAGATGAGGTAGACGAACCAGACTGCTTCCGCCATTCTTGTCGACGCCAAGTCTGTTGACTGGAGAAGAAGGACACATTTGGGTTCTGATTGCCATTCTTGCAGAGGTAGGGAAAGGTGAAAAATGAAATGGGTGAAAGCGAAAGGTCAAAAGTGAAAAGGGTTTTTTAAATGTATGCTTTTTTTGACTTTTTACATTTGGATCCCATGATATCATGGGATCCTGGGCAAAAAAGTAAAAAAAAAAGGGAGACCAGAGTCAAACGACTCTGGTGACATTAGCTAACTATGAGTCATGGAAATGGGACAACAGTGTCTAAGAGGGGCCAATATGTCAAATCCCCTTAAAAAAAATCTCCCTCTATCTGTGTGTAATACATAGAGATTGATGGATTTGGCAAGTAGAAATCAAATCCTAAATTTGATACCCACAAGAGAAACAATCGTCTGTTGGTTCAAGAACCCATGTCATAAGACCTATGTAGTACTCAGTACTCCATATAAGGTTATAAACATGGGGAGAAATCCTTATTTTGGCTACTGTTTCTACAATGTGGGTCTTTAAGATTTGATGGTGTGCAATACATAGAGATTGATGGATTTAGCAAGTAGAAATCAAAACCTAAATTTGATACCCACAAGAGAAAACTCACTGCCTGCAAGGACACAAGTTTTCAACATATTTAAATCACAAAACGGTGAATCTAGAGAGACAAGAAACGGTGAATCTAGAGAGAGAAAATCAAACAAAATAGTGAATCTAGAGAGTGAAAGAATGGGCCAATCAAAGAAGAGAGAGATGGAGAGAGATGACGTGCATATGGTTTTTGTGTCTTTCCTGCGGCAGCAGATAGGAGAGCCAATCAAAGAAGAGAGATGGAGAGAGAAGACGTGCATATGGGTTTATCGAGAGATGCATGTGGTTTTTGTGTTAATAGCGATGTTATGGAGAGATTTTAGGATAATTATTGTTGGTAATAGGGATCTCATTGAGAGATTTTAGGATAATTTAAATTTAAAGGAAGTAATTTCCTTACAGAACACCATTGTATGCTGCCACGTGTCCTCTCCAAGGAATCCCCCACCGCCACATGTCGTTCTCCCACGAATTCACCTGCTGTCTTTTAGGGCCTACGCCCAATGCGGGCCTTGTTTAAAGAGTTATTAAAATTTTAAATAGTAGTATTCATTTCATTCAAATGAAATCTAAATGACTATTAACATATGATTCATTACACAATCATAGTTAAAATAAATAATTTTAAAGCAATTATTTTAATGATTAAATAACCAAAATGAACATTATTTTGGAGTTGGATAATGGAAATTAAAAGGTGTAGGATATTTATGAAGAAGGAAACATATAAAAGTATTATGGTATCAAAACACGAATTCACCTGCTGCTTTAATATATATAATTGATGCCTGATTGTGGACGTTCTACCATAGGGCCTACAATGCAAAATCATCTTTATTATTATTTTGTCATTAATTAGCACATCTCTACATATCATGTTGTTATTTGTGGACCCAGGCGAAGCACTGGCTTGTGATGCTAGGAGGACTACAATTTTTGCAGACTGTAACTTATTCATAAATTAAATTGCAGTGGTGGGAAAGTAATAACTAGTGATAATGAATATGCCAAGAATTCATCATAGAAAATCTAATGCAGAACTTTCTTTGTCCTGGCATCAGGTTCAATCAAGGGCTCCTCGGTCTCTATGGTCAGATTGGATTTGGCGCGGCTAGATTCTACCCTAGATTGCTTGCATGATATGGCATCTTAGACATAGGAAGACCCGAACAAACTCTTGGGCTGAGTCCAAATCCTAGCTTCAAGATGTCCAATTTGTTTATCTCGGGAAGAATCAGACTCCCCTCTTTTTTTTTTGAATGTTCCTTTAAGCTCCTTTGGTCTTGGCTGTGGCTTCTCTCTGCAGAGCATGCTCATCAGTTGTTCTCCTTTGCCCCTGGGGCTCTTTGGTATGTTCTCTCTCATTGTAGGGATGCTAATTGAAGAAATCTAACGATTGCTATCTTCTTTCACATCATCTTTACATTATGGGAGATTAGAAACCACTCTAAGTAAAACTATAGTTACCTAATTCATAGTTGTATTAATTTGCATTAGAATTCGGAATTTATAATTCAAGACAAGACTTTATCATAAAATTCAATGGAGGGAGTAAGTTCATTTGATTCTGTGTGGGTATACGATTCTAAGATAGTTTTGTCTCGGCACATAGCTTTGGTCTCGGTCTCTGCACCTGACAAAGGACACTGTTCCCATGTTTCAAATTGACAAAACCATGACATAGGCTACATTTTTTGGTAAAGCCTCATATAAGTTATGAGTATTAGTAGGAGAGGGTTTTTGTTGGAAAAAGTATTAAAGACATTAAAAGCATATTTTTATGAGTTTTTTATACACCGGTTCTCACAAACTTTGTATTTCTTTATTTATAAACATCACGTGCTTGTCCCAATCTCGAGGTCGACCATAGCATCCTCATCTCGACCAGCTCCTCGAGCTCGGCGGACTGATGCCTCAGCTCGGTTAGATTCATCTCGGCAGCCTAATTCCTCACCTCAGTCATGTTCCATCTCGGCTTCGGTCATGCATTCCCAGAATGCTGACCACGGCGACAACTAACAGCTGTCCTGCCACGGCAACTCAAACACTTTACGGAACATCTGGATAAGACAAGGCATTTATTGCTCCACCGTCCTTATACCAGACATCTGGCCGTCCACCATTCCTAAGGCTCCAACATATGGCCTGATGGGACAAGGTGGGCTACTGTCATTAAAGAAAGAGGAGCTATGATATGACTCTCTGTCATGACTCATGGACACATCACCCAAAGACAAGGCTCCCTGCCTATAAATACATAAGCCAACCCCATCAATGAGGTCTGATCTCTCTGATCTCCTCTAAACCACATGCTGGTATGAGATAAACTCTCTTCTCCATCTCCATCCTACTGTCTAGTTTTCACACTGACTTAGGCATCGGAGAGCCCTGCGCTACCCAAGCCAGGGTCCTTCACTGTCTTCTTTCTCTTCCCCTTTTTCAGGCTCAAGGCAGGCAACAATTTTTCTCATCTATAAGGAGCTTCATCCTCCTCAAGCCATCATCAAGATCAATACCCCCGGTTTGTGAATTTTTGTGCACTTACAGATTCGCTTCTCAATTCGGCTAATTCGAAGTTCGAGTTGACAAATTTGATGAACTAATTCATGTGTACCAATTTTGTAAGTCCATAACTAAAGGTGCTTGTCTAAAATCCAAACCAATCAATATAGCTGTTATATTCATTTACCCTATAAGCGAGATTCTACTTCAATTATAGTTTGGGTCATAATCAGATTGACTACATGTAAAATATTGTTATTATAAAAACCAAAGTAAAATTCCATGTTTTACTAGCAATCAATCTTTATGCGAGGCCAACTCTTATCAGAGTTAGGTATGGATCAGCGCTAATACATCAAGATGCAATGCTTTTGAGTGGCTTGCATTTTTAGGTAATCACTGGAATAGAATTGTATGATTCACTTAGGCTTTGTTTGGTACCTCTACTCTTTTTTGGATAGACCCATCAAAATAGAGCCGTTAAAAAAAAGCTAGAAAAAACGAGGCTAGAATCAAAAGAAGTGTTTGGTTATGTAAAGATCTATGTTAAATAGACTTTTTAATATCAATGGTTGAAAGTTCTTCACAAATTTCTCGAGATCCACAAGGTATAATGCCTTAGAAATTTACCTTGTGCCCATGTCCAACCTTCCAAAGAAATCTAACGATTTAGATCTTGTGTTTGGGGCCCACATAATTCAGAAAAAAAAAATCATCCAATGGCTCATGTTTTTTGCACAATTCTCAAGATTGGTAATGATCCAACGGCTGAAATATGGTGTCATGGCCGTGTTTGTTCTTTTTAACATTTCTAACGGTTTGGATCTTGATTTACACTAGAAATAATATAAAAAAAAATAGAAAACAATACTTCTCATGGATAAATCCAATATTAAGCATAATACATCAATGGCTGACATTGTTTTGCAAATATTTCGAGATCCACAAGGTATCAAGCCTTGAAAATTAACCACAACCATTTTCAGCCTTCCAAAGAGATCTAACGGTGTAGATTTTGCGCTTGGGCCCACAAATTTCAGAAAATTACTTCCAATGGCTCATTTTTTGCATATATCTCGAGATTGGTGATAATCCAACGACTGAAATTTGGTGTCATGATCATGTTTGGTCTTCTGAACATTTCCAACGGTTTGAATCTTGATTTACACTCTTAGATTTTGAGAAAAAAAGGAAAAAAAAAATAGATACTTGCGTGAATGGGCAAAAACATTGTTCACCTCCCTCTTTTTTTTTTTCCTTTACTTTCTGCACGCTATCAATGGTGGGCTGTGAAAAATAGAGGCATTACCTCTTCTTCTCTACAAGAAAAAAGAGGCTTCCAAACGCTTCTATTCTCAAAATCTCTATCCGATTTAGAGATTTTGAGAAATAGAGGCAAAAACTAGTGATGCCAAATGGGGCTTAGAGAACTACCTAAAAATAATTCTCTAATAGTTCGCGAATCAAACTGTGAATTATTCCAAATGAACTATTCGCAGGTTAAAGGCCTCTAGGTAACTATGGACAACAACAAGAAGCCTTCTTTCACTATGAACAACAAGAAGAAGCCTTTTTCAGATAAGTGCATGGTCTCCTCAACCATCCTCTATTGTATTTTTTGAGGAAAGTACGATTCCCTGTTTAGAGACTGCTCCTGTTTCTTGTCTCATTCGAATAGCGTATATTGCTTGGGGTAACAACCCATGTTTCCGGTGCCCATGTTTTCCTCTTCCTTTCTATACAATTTACTAGAGTCCAAAAAAAGGGTTAATAGCATAATCCCTACCTATACTTTGGTTATTTTGCAGAGTACCTCCTGTATTTTAGTATTTTGTACTAAACCTACTTGTATTTTAAATCACAATGCAAATAAAGACGGCTGTGACGAAAAATAGGGAATGACGAATTTACCCCCCCCATATATAAGATGTCTCTTGGCTCTTTTTTTTTTTTTTCATTTTCCCCTCTTTCGCTTGCAGTTTGGGTTCTTCTTCGCCACCCATCATCATCACCAAGGAAAGCCCAAATGCGCTCTATAGCCACGTCTTGGAGATCGGCACCGGCACTGATCATCACCAAGAACCCCATTTCCCCATCTGGGTTCCCTCCCACCTACTCTATGCTAGCTATTTTTCCTTTCTTCTTCTTTCCTTTTTCCATCTTTTTTTCGCTTTCCCCCATAGAAATCTCTTCTTGCATTTGTTTGTTTGTTTGTTGTTTTTCTTTAGCTAATAGCCTAATACCCCATTTAGATATAAGGGGTATCAATTGGGCGCGATCTATCAACTATGACACGGCCTATGTCATGATCATCTTCAACAGAGTTGGCATATGGTAATTGCTTGCTATAAAGTGATTCCAAGAGGTATATTTGTTAAAATCGTGAAGATGCATTGAAGGCTATATTCAATCTGATACTTTGCCATTGCCACATTTGTGGTGGGCAATTGCAAAACCAGTAAACTTGTGTTTCGGTTTTAGGCGGGCAGCTATGGCGGGCACAAGGACAAGAAATCATGGTAGAAACCGAAAGCTTGATCGGTCGCTCGGGCAAAAGTTGTCAAACCCGTACCCAAGTACCTACACCCCCTTTATATCTACGTGCACCATTTTTTCCTTTTTTTTTTTTCCTGTTATGTTTCCTTTGCCTTCTTATCTTTCTATCTTCTTCTTCTTTTCCAAAATGGGTTATGGTTGTTGTGTGGGGAGATTTCCCGAACCACAAGATTAAGTTAATCGCAGCCATCGGATGAGGTTAAGCATTCTCACGTGCCATCCTCACGTCATCCACGTGGCACCAGGCTCGCCCCGGCTACCAGGACAGGAGGTCCGGCCGAAGTCGGACAGCTCCGGGCCCTTAGCGCCGAACTGGCCCACCTCGGGCGTCATCTCGGCAAGGAGCACCACCTCGGCTGAACCACCACGGGTACCACCTCGGCAGAAAGCTCCATCCCGGCTAAAAAAGCCGAGACAGAAGCCGAAGCAAGAGAGAACATTCACGTGTACCCTTCATCCCCCACGTCGTCAGGCACGTGGAGGGATAGGGACACGCGCTGGTGGGACAGACGCGACATCCAGCCGCCCACGATCTTCGCCAGATCCCTGACAGAGTCCCATCCAGCGGCTGAAGCCACATCAGGGCAGGGCCCGAGGGCAGATCCGCTGGTACTCCTACCGCCAAAGGCGCCCAACAGGATCTGGCCCAACAAGATGTGCATTAAATGCGATGTGGGCTGACCCGACGGGCATTTAATGCATAGTGGGCTGGATTGGACCACAATTAATGCAATGTGGGCTGATCGTGACTTCCCAGTCCAATCGTGGGACCCACACCACAATATCTTCCAAAGATACGTTCCACACTCTATAAATAGAGATCCATGCCACCATCTAAGGTACGCCATTTTTCCATACCAGAGCCGTTACTCTGTCTCTCTTCCTCCCCTCCTTCCATTGTTCCAGTTCCCATACTGACTTTGGCATCGGAGAGCCTTGCGCCACCCAGGCCAGGGTCCTCTGACTGTTTGTTCTTCCCTTCCAGGCTTCCGGACGGCATCCAGACATTCCAGACATTCCAGACACCATCATCTTCTCGGATAAGTCCTATAAGGCACCCTCTTATTGTGGGTCATAATTTTCTGCACCTACAATTGGCGCCGTCTGTGGGAAAGTAATATCCCAGCCTCTCAAGACCTTCCCAATCTTCCTGACCTCATCCTTTCAGAAGCCATGCCTCCGAAAGCTAAGAAGGGCGCAGAATCTTCAAGAGTAGCGCTAGAACTGCCACCACCCCTAACGGACGTCCCTCCTCAAGGACGCTCCCGCACGGCGCATGGCGCGACCGCAGGCGAGGGCCGCCTGGGCTCCCAACTCTTTGTCGAGATCCCTTTCCAAGAGGGAATCGAGGCCTCACTCTCAGCGGACGAGGTCCCGCCACCCAGACGCGATGAGCGTCAGCACCAGCGTCCTCGGAAGGACAAAGCCGTGGCCGTGGGAGAAACGCGCCACGCTCAACCCCCCTGAGAGGTTCCCGAGGCTGCCCTCCTCCAGAAGCAACTCCAGAAGCAAGAGCGGATGATTCGCGAGCTCCAGCAGCAGCTGAGGGCAGTGCAAACTGCCTCATTGAGGGAGGTCTCTGAGCCCCAAGGGAAAAAGAAGGGCGCTCCCAGCAAGGCAGCCCAGCCTCCTCGTGAGGACCTCAGACATCATCTGGACCAGAAACGGGGCCAGATTCGTGACGAAGGCTCGAGCAACAACCGGAGTCCCCATAGTCGCGATGGCCGAACTCATAGCCATCGCAGTCCGAGCCACCCCAAGCGAAAGTCCAGAGTTCAGACTCCAGAGGAGGACGACGAGCAGGAGTGGTTCGACAAACGTGTCAGGCGGGCTCTCCAGCACAACCTGGACATGCGGGACCAGAAGCAGCTCTGCGGTCACACTGATCTCGGGGGCTCTCCCTTCACGAAGGAAATCGAGCGCACCCCCTTGCCCAGGAAGTTCTCCGTCCCGCGGTTCGTCCCCTACGACGGACTGTCCGATCCATCTGCACACCTCCGACACTTCTCCCAGAAGATGTCCATCTGGGGAAATGAGGGTCACCTGAACTGCAAGATCTTCTCCTCCAGTTTGGGCGACCTCCCCCTGAAGTGGTTTTGCTCTCTCCCAGAGCAGTCGATTCCCAGTTGGAAGGAGCTCCAGCTCTCCTTCCTGAAGAAGTTCCAAGCATACACCGTCGTCCCCAAGAAGGAAGGGGACCTCATCGCCCTGAGAATGAAGCAGGGCGAAACTCTCGCCAAGTTCACCCACCGATTCTGGGCGATCTACAGCCAGATCGAGGGCGCAAGGGAGGGGATATCCATCTACGCCTTCCAGCATGCCCTGATCCCCGGCAGCGACTTGCGAAAGGACTTGGCCGGGGACACCCCAGAGTCCATGTCAGAGTTAATGTCCCGGGTGAAGCGCTTCATCGCCCGGGAGGAAGATGAGATCCGAGCAAAGGATCAGGACGGGCATCCGGAGCCCGAAAAGAAGAATAGCCAGCCTCGGCAAAAAGGCGGAAGGCCCTCCCAGAAGCAGGAGCCCAAGCGGGACTGGGCCTCCAGTTCGACGAAGCCTTCGTCGTCCAGGTCTGGGGGCAATTGGAAGCCCAGACCTCCCTCCAGCGCCAGTCAGAGCGTCAATGTCGTCTTCAAGGAGCCGATCTACCGCATCCTGGCCAAGATCAAATCCGAGCCGTTCTTCAAGTACCCTCCGCCCCTGAAGAGTGAACCCACCGAAGGCTCCCGGAGCAAGCTCTACTGCGCCTTCCATAAGGGCAACGGGCACAGGACTGGAGAATGCAGGAATTTGCAGGGGTATCTAGAGAAGCTGGCCGAACAGGGCCACATCCAAGAGTTCGTCAAGGCCGGTGATGCCGGCGGCAGTGAGGGCCGGGTTCACCAGAACGCAGCCCAGGCTCCAGACAGCGAGGACTCAGAGAAGATCATCAACGTGATCCATCTGGCGTCCTCAGCTCCCACTTCCTCATCCCGGGGAAGTTCCCAGACCCGTGCCGAAGCCAGGCGGGCTTCGCACGAGAAAGAAGTGATGAAAGCCGACCTCGCTCCGGCACCTAAGAAAGCCCGCCGCGACAGACCAGCCATCTCGTTCTCAGATCAAGATCTAGAGGGAGTCCAGGTCCCTCACAACGACCCCCTGCTCCTCACCATGAAGCTCAGAGACTTCACCGTTAAGAGGATCCTCGTCGACTCCGGCAGCTCCTCCGAGGTCCTCTACTACGACTGCTTCAAGAGGATGAAGCTCTCCGAAGCAGACCTCACGGAGGTCCGTGCGCCTCTGCTAGGGTTGTCCGCCACGCCAGTCTACCCCAAGGGTAGAATCACCTTGGAAACCCAAGTTGGCGGAGCCTCCATGTCAGCCGACTTTCTGGTTGTGGACGCCCCTTCTCCCTACAATGTCATTTTGGGCAGAACGTGGCTCCACAAGCTAGAGGCAGTTCCATCTTCCCTCCACCAAAAGCTGAAATTCGTCCATGAGAACGAAGAAGGCAAGATGGAGGTAGTCACAGTGAAGGGAGACCAGCAGCAGGCCAGGCAGTGCGTGTTAGCCGCAGTTCCAGCAGTGAAGGAGCCAGAGCGCGTCAACCTGGCCGAATTCGAAAAGGGCCTCGATGAGATCGGCCGGGACCCTGAGAAGAAAAGTATCGAGGACCTGGCCGAGGTCAGGCTAGATCCGGCAGACCCAGACCGTTTCTTCCTGATCGGCACCCAGCTGTCAGAGGAAGAAAGGGCCGAACTCTCTCGGTTCTTGATGCAGAATGTGGACGTCTTCGCTTGGAGCCCGAGCGAAATGCCTGGGGTCGACCCTGAGGTCATGTGCCACAAGCTCAACGTCGACCCCGACCACAAGCCGGTAGTACAGAGAGCCCGCAGGACCGGGCTGCAGCAGACAGATGCGGTCATCGAAGAGGTCGACAACCTGCTGAAAGCAGGGGCCATCCGGGAAGTCCAGTACCCGGTATGGCTGGCCAACACGGTGGTGGTCAAGAAGAAAACTGGGAAATGGAGGGTATGCGTAGACTTCACCGACCTGAACAGGGCCTGCCCTAAGGACAGTTTCCCCCTCCCGAAGATTGACCAACTGATCGACGCCACCGCCGGTCACGACCGAATGAGCTTCCTTGACGCCTACCGAGGCTATCATCAGATCCCTCTCTACGGGCCCGACGAGGAGAAAACCTCATTCATCACCCCCCGCGGCACATACTGCTACAAGGTGATGCCCTTCGGGCTGAAGAACGCGGGGGCGACCTATCAGCGCCTCGTCACGAAAATGTTCCAGGCCCAGCTCGGCCGATCGGTAGAGGTGTACATCGACGACATGGTCGTCAAATCTGTGCGCTCCAGCGACCACCTGGCGTATCTCGGCCAAGTCTTCGACACCCTTCGCGAGTACAAGCTCAAGCTCAACGCTTCCAAGTGCGCCTTCGGCGTAGCCTCTGGCAAGTTCCTCGGCAGCTTGGTAACGCGGAGGGGGATAGAGGCCAATCCAGACCAGATCACAGCCATCCAGGACATCCAGAGTCCCTCTACCACAAAGGAAGTTCAGAAGCTTACAGGAATGGCCGCAGCACTCAATCGCTTCATCAGCCGCTCATCAGATAAGTGCAGGCCCTTCTTTCAGCTTTTGAGGAAAAATTTGAAGTTCCAATGGACCCCTGAGTGCGACCAGGCATTGGCCGCACTCAAAACTTATTTGATGTCACCCCCATTACTCTCCACCCCAACTCGGGGGGAGACTCTGTATTTATACCTTGCGGTCTCGGATCACGCAGTGAGCTCCGTCCTCATCAGGGAGGACGAGGGAATTCAAAAGCCGATCTATTACACGAGCAAGACCCTGCTCGATGCCGAGACCAGGTATCTCCTATTGGAGAAGCTTGCGTTGGCTCTTGTCACCGCCTCCCGCAAGCTCTCCCACTATTTTCAATCCCACACCATTGTGGTGATCACGGAGCACCCACTCCGTTCGTTGTTCAAGAAAGCTGACTTTTCAGGGCGCATATCAAAGTGGGCAGTTGAACTGGGGCAGTATGACATACAGTACCGTCCCCGAACTGCGATCAAAGCCCAGATTCTGGCAGACTTCATAGTCGAATTCGCCTCCCACAACCCGGCTCCGACCCAGCTCGGCACGGCACTGGGGGGCACAGGGCAAGAGCCAGTAGAAACAGAAGCCCATCAGTCTCCCACCTCGGCATGGAAGATCTTTGTCGACGGGTCGTCCACCTCCAAGAGAGCTGGCGCCGGCATAGTTCTCCAATCGCCAGAGGGACTGGTCATAGAGCAGGCTTTCACCCTCGACTTCAAAGCGACGAACAATGAGGCAGAGTACGAAGCACTGATTGCAGGGTTGAACAACGCCCGAATCCTCGGAGCCCAGTACCTGGAGGTCTTCAGCGACTCTCAACTGGTAACTAGCCAGCTCGCTGGAGATTACCAGGCCAGGGACGACAGGATGGCGGCCTACTTAGCCCTGGCGAAAAAGCTACTCTCCCAATTCCAGAAAGCCGAGGTCAGGCAAATATCCCGAGATACCAACACGCATGCAGATGCACTTGCAAACCTGGCCTCCGCTGTTGAAGCAGGAAAGAAGAGGACCATCGAGGTCGGGTCAGTATCAAGGTCAAGTCTAGAACTCCATTCATCTCGGCTTGTCCTCTGTGCTGACCTCGGCCCCAGCTGGATGGATCCAATCGTCGCCTACTTGAAGGATGACCAGCTCCCCGAGGACAAGACTGAAGCCCACAAGATCAGGCTCAAGGCAGCACGGTTTTGGCTCTCTCCAGAAGGCAAACTCTACAGGAAGTCCTTCACGGGTCCGTACCTCCAGTGCGTCCACCCGTCCAAGGTGGACGACTTCCTGTACGAGATCCATGAAGGAATCTGCGGCAGCCATATTGGAGGTCGGTCATTGGCCTACAGGGCAATCAGCCAGGGTTACTGGTGGCCCTACATGCAGAAGGACGCCCAGGTCTACGCCAGAAAATGCGAGAAATGCCAGAAGTTCTCCCACTCCCTCCATCAGCCAGCGCAGGATCTGAGCCCCCTCTCCAGTCCATGGCCCTTCGCTCAATGGGGCCTGGACATTGTGGGGCCTCTTCACCGAGCTCCAGGGAACAAAAGATGGCTGATAGTGGCTACGGACTACTTCACCAAGTGGATAGAGGCTGAACCGTTGTCTTCCATCACGGACAGGGACTCCAGGAACTTCGTCTGGAAAAACATCCTTACGAGGTTCGGCATCCCCCGGACCCTGATTTTGGATAACGGGACTCAGTTCGATTCCAAATCCTTCAGAGATTTCTGCCAAGAGCACGGCATCAGAAACCATTACTCCACCCCGGCATATCCGCAGAGTAATGGCCAGGCAGAAATCTCCAACAAAGTGATCCTGGACGGCCTGAAGAAGCGACTGGACAAGGCAAAGGGCAGATGGACGGAAGAGCTTCCGAGCGTGCTATGGGCGTACAGAACAACTCCAAGGAGGTCCACCTCGGCGACACCATTCTCTCTGGCCTACGGGATGGAGGCGGTCATTCCCTTGGAAATCAGCCTTCCTACCCTGAGGACGGAGCTGGTCGACCAAGGCCGGAATGAGACGAACCTGGCAATGGAGCTGGAGCTGGCGGACGAACGACGAGAAGCGGCAGCCCTGAGACTAACCGACTACCAGCAACGGTTAGCCAGGGCGTACAATCAAAACGTCAAGGAAAGAAGGTTCACCACGGGGGAGCTCGTTTTAAAGAAGACCCTACCAGCTGACAGAGAACCAAATGAGGGGAAGCTTGCCCCGAACTGGCACGGCCCGTTCAGAGTAGTTTCGCTGGCAGGAAAGTCAGCCTACAAGCTCGAAGACTTGGAGGGCAAGCCGCTGCCGAGACCGTGGAATGCATCCCACTTGAAGAAATTCTATTTCTAAAAGATGTAATGAACTTCAGAATCAATAAAAGCAGCTTTTGCCTTGTCGTCAATCTGTCTCTGGTCGACTCCGGCAACACAGGCTCCACGCCTTGGAAACGGCTTCGAGTTCCTACACTCAGCCTTTCCTAAAATCCCGTGTCTTGGACACACAGGCTCCACGCCTTGGAAACGGCTTCGAGTTCCTACACTCAGCCTTTCCTAAAATCCCGTGTCTTGGACACACAGGCTCCACGCCTTGGAAACGGCTTCGAGTTCCTACACTCAGCCTTTCCTAAAATCCCGTGTCTTGGACACACAGGCTCCGCGCCTTGGAAACGGCTTCGAGTTCCTACACTCAGCCTTTCCTAAAATCCCGTGTCTTGGACACACAGGCTCCACGCCTTGGAAACGGCTTCGAGTTCCTACACTCAGCCTTTCCTAAAATCCCGTGTCTTGGACACACAGGCTCCACGCCTTGGAAACGGCTTCGAGTTCCTACACTCAGCCTTTCCTAAAATCCCGTGTCTTGGACACACAGGCTCCGCGCCTTGGAAACGGCTTCGAGTTCCTACACTCAGCCTTTCCTAAAATCCCGTGTCTTGGACACACAGGCTCCGCGCCTTGGAAACGGCTTCGAGTTCCTACACTCAGCCTTTCCTAAAATCCCGTGTCTTGGACACACAGGCTCCGCGCCTTGGAAACGGCTCCGAGTCCCTACACTCAGCCTTTCCTAAAATCCCGTGTCTAGGACACTCAGGCTCCACGCCTTGGAAATGGCTTCGAGTTCCTACACTCAGCCTTTCCTAAAATCTCGTGTCTAGGACACACAGGCCCCACGCCTTGGACATGGCTTCGAGTTCACTCAGCCTTTCCTAAAGTCCGGGTTCATAAACCCCTCAAGGCAGTCCGGCCAAGGACAGTTTCCTGAAGTCCGGGTTCATACACCCGTCAGAAGGCCACTGCCGAACTCACTTTCGCCGAGCCGAGACCAACGGAATGGGTCCACCTCGGCACACTGCAGCTCGTCTCGGCCAAAACCAGCCCTTTCGGCCGAGGTCAGTTCCAGCATTCAAACACAAAAATCCAAGCATTCCGGAACAGCGCAAAGTAATGAGAAAAGAACTCAGAAGTACTGTACACGGCTTGGATAATCAGAAAGTTCCTTTTCATTTATTATGAACTGCTTTGTTACAAGAACTACAGAACAGAAAGAAGAGTGCAGAAAGGAGGATCGCAGTCCTCTGAAAACAGAAAATGAAGCAGAACATAAAGTGACAGAAAGACTCCGATCTTCGCTCACTCCACGACGACCAGATCGTTGCCTGGAGGCTCTGAGCGATCCTGAACTTCACCGGGCTATGCAGCAATGCACTCTGGCCGGTCAGACCAAAGCATCGCACAGCCCCTCCAGTCGGAGGCTCTGGACCCCGCTGGGCTCTGCCACACCCTCGGCGGTCAGTGGGACCAGCAGAGCTTGAAGAAACCTCCCGGACCAGCGAGGCCCAATCCCGCCTGCCGTACGACGGGCGCACAGGGCCGTGTCGGACGAGAAGGCGCCACCATCCCCCTGCAGCGCATCCTCACTCTGCCTCGCGAGGGACGGATGGCCGTGGACCCGCGTTCAGAGAGCGCGTAGTCCACGGGGATTTCCTTCAGAGAGCGCGCAGACCACGACAGCCTTCCCCCCTCGGGGATAGCCGTCCAACGGCGCAGGGTTCCCCCCCGGATCAAGAAATTTCGGACACCTCCCGGACATGATTCCAACAGCCATGTTCTTTTCTTCTCCCATGGCGAGCTTGCCACCCCTATTATAGGAAGGAGGAGGACTCGGTCTCCGAAGAAAGTTATGAGGGCGAAGTCTCCCACGCGTTACTGGGGATGCACGGCTGTTGACCAGCGATCCCTATGGCGCCACGTGGAGACATCCGTCCGATTCCCTCGTCGGCTGCGCCACCTTGTTTGTTGCTATTAAGGTCTCCAGAATACGGAGTGTCAGCACTGACAGTTTGACTCTTTCTACCTCAAGGGCCACGCCACACGGTAAAGGCATTCAATACCATTCAATGCACATCCAGAAATGGAAGAGAGACAAATGCAAAAAGAAAATGCATGAGTGAAGAAGCTCGACTTTCATTGATTGGAGAGAATATTTACAAGGCTGAAACGTAAAAACATTACAAAGGAAAGACAAAGGCAAGGTAGAGCTACTCCGGTCTCGGCGACTCGACCAGGTCAATCACCGTCTCCAAGGGGCCAGAAGCTTCGGCCAAGATGGGGACCTCGCTTGGAGCGTCGCTGGCAGACGAGGCTTCAGCTGGCACCTCAGCCGAACCAGGAGCAGAAGTCTCACCCTGAGGCACGGCCAAAGCCTCGCTGGCGACTGGGGCATCGCTTAAGACCGGGGCAGCTGGAGCGTCGACAACAGCAGGAGCTTCGACCGGGGCACTATCAGTTGCAGGTACGGAGCTCGGCTCGGGATCCAGGTCCGAATACTTCGGCAGGTCCTGATAAACGGGGTGGTCTTCAGGGACCCCCGCACGTCTCAGTGCGGCCAGGCATCCCTCCTCGAACAGGATGGCGGTGATCTCCTCCACCTGCTTCTCGTACAGCTCGGTGGCTCGATCTACCCCATCCTGGAAGGCGGACTGGGCCTCGGCCTCAAGAGAGGCCTTTTCCTTCTCTAGCTCGGCGTTCGCCACCTTCAACCTCGCCGTTTCAGCGCGCAGCCTCGTCCCCTCAGCAGTAGACTCAGCCTTCAACCTGGCCAGCTCAGACTCCAATTCGGCGGCCTTCTTGTTCCTCGCCCAGAGCTCGCCTTTCATGTGGTCGGCCCGAGACGAGAGTTCGGCGACCTCAGCCAGAGCCGACGCCAGCCGAGCAGATTCTCCAGCACTGGCCACCTTGAGCTCTTCCAATCCCTTCCGCTGCTCGTCTAGCTCCTTCTTCAACTTCTCCCGCTCGGACTCCAGGCGGGTCATTCTTGCAGCGCTCCTATCCCTCCTTCCCACCACGGTTAGGAGCCTCTGCACGTTCTGCAAATAGAAACAGAGAGTCAGGATTCGACCAAGGTACTTGAAGAATGAAGAGAGGCGTTACAAACACTTACCCGAAGATTGTCCTGGATCGCCGAGACCATCAGGCTATCATCCTCAAACCTGTCGTGCGCCTCCATGTCTCTTGGCAGAGCACAGGCCTTGGCGAGAGCCCCAATCACCTCGGCATTTCCCAGCAACCGGTCTTCAACGCTCAAGGGTTTGCCGGTAGAGGTTTCCATTTTCGGCTTCCACGGTGCTGGGGCAGTCCGGGGCCCAGAAGCCGATCCGGACCCTTGTCCCGCCAATATGAGAGGCTCGCGCGCTGGACCAACAGCCGACTTGCTGACCAGCGCACCCTTTTCGGCCGGCGCACTCTTTTCCTTCGGCGCGCTCTTCTCGCCTCCCTTCTCGGCTGGAGCTTTGGCCCCAGGAGCACGTTCAGGAGTTTTGCCCGACTGCAGATCAGCCCTTGAGCTCTTCTCCCCCGCTTTGGACTTCTTCCTGGGCGGGGACCCCTCCTTCGAGCGGTCCGGCGAGCGTTGCCGGGCTCCCCCACTCGGGGCAGGGGCAGGAACAGAGGGAGCGCCCACGCCCACCGGACCCGAAGCAGCATGAGTACCAGTAGGCGACGGAGTCCCAGAAGACGCTGACCTCTGCCTATACTTGGCAGCCAGGTCCCTAACAGCGGGCTCCCTTGAGCTTCCTCCCATGTCCTCCTCTCGGTCAGAGATATAAGCTTCCACTATCTGCGACAAGTCCGGCAGCCCCGGATCGGAAGTGGACGCTTCGGCTCCAGACGCAGTCCGGTCAGCAACAGGATCGGTCAAGGGGATCCCGCTAAACACCGCAACCGATACGGTCGGACGGTCAGGGTGTGTCTCGTCCGCCCCAGGAACTCCGGTCCTGTGGTAGTGGCCGCGATACCTCGGCGTATACCCAAGCAGTTTCCAAGCCGACCTGGTTTCGTGCCCCTTGTACCGTTCGACCTTGTTGATGTCTTCGGTATTCCTCCTCCAACCTTCGCTAGCAGCTCGGCGTCGCCTTGCACCCGCCTCTGCTCGACAGGCAAAGAAGAATGTCAGTTCGGCACCAGTAAGATAAGCAAAACAGTAAAGGAGAAAAGCAGCGATGATTACTTGGGACTTCCCCAGGGCGACGTGGGACCGACAGCCTCCTATCTTCACCTGGGCCGAACTCCCAGTCCCCCGAGACACAGAAGAAATCCTCCTCGGCGTTCTTACTTGAATCCTCCAAGGCTAGGACGAAGCCCCTTCGCTGCGGCTTCACACGGAGATAGTATCTTCCCTCCCCAGCCTTGCAGATATCATAAGTGTCCTCGATGTCGTGAGGGCCTAGGTTGGTCCCCAAGATCTCGTTCAGCTTCGCTGTGCCCATGATGACCTTGTAGCCATTGGGCATCAGCTGGCCCGGGGCGAGGGACCAAAGGCTAAGGCAAGCCCTAAGCAAGGGGTGCAGTGGAAACCTGACCCCGCCCTCGATCACAGAGATCAGAGGGAATGGCATCCAGCCGCCGTAGCAGCGATAGAGGGCAGCGTCGGCAAGGTCTGCCGGTTTCAGGAGGACCCCCTCCGGAATTTTGAAGGCAGCCCTAAACTCGGCCAAGCCCTCATCAGAATCTACCCGGAATCTAGGGGTGCCCATGTTTAGAAGGGGTGACGACGAAGAAAAGCCCTAGAAATCGAAAAACCCCAAGAAAAACCAGACGAAAAGAACAAAGCGACTTACGAGGACGAAGAGGCAGATCAGGAGCAGATCCAGACGCGTTCCACGGTCGTCGTCCTCGAGCAGATCTCAAGAACCAGAACGGAGATCGGGAGCCTCGAACGGATCTCAGAAATCAGAGCAGAAGTTGAAAGTAAAAGCAGAGGCGAAGGCGAAAAGAGTCAGAAGCAAGAAGAAGAAGGGGACGACCCTATTTATAGAAGGGGAAACCCTCATTTGGGTACCGCCTCCGAATTCGAAGAGACACTTCAAAGCCCGTGCCCGTCAATCAATGAGACAACCCGTCAATCAATGAGACAACGCAGTCGGCGCAGAAACTACGCGTGTAGCCGTCAGCTCGGTTCCAAAGGCGGACAGGGCAGAGCATTTATTGCTTTAAAGAGTTGAAGCGACATCAGGTAATGATCACAGTATCCCCAGATGGATCCTTCTAGCTTTCAACCCCTAAAGGCTAGCACACTTCAGAGGTCAAAACCTAGGGGGCAATTGTGTGGGGAGATTTCCCGAACCACAAGATTAAGTTAATCGCAGCCATCGGATGAGGTTAAGCATTCTCACGTGCCATCCTCACGTCATCCACGTGGCATCAGGCTCGCCCCGGCTACCAGGACAGGAGGTCCGGCCGAAGTCGGACAGCTCCGGGCCCTTAGCGCCGAACTGGCCCACCTCGGGCGTCATCTCGGCAAGGAGCACCACCTCGGCTGAACCACCACGGGTACCACCTTGGCAGAAAGCTCCATCCCGGCTAAAGAAGCCGAGACAGAAGCCGAAGCAAGAGAGAACATTCACGTGTACCCTTCATCCCCCACGTCGTCAGGCACGTGGAGGGATAGGGACACGCGCTGGTGGGACAGACGCGACATCCAGCCGCCCACGATCTTCGCCAGATCCCTGACAGAGTCCCATCCAGCGGCTGAAGCCACATCAGGGCAGGGCCCGAGGGCAGATCCGCTGGTACTCCTACCGCCAAAGGCGCCCAACAGGATCTGGCCCAACAAGATGTGCATTAAATGCGATGTGGGCTGACCCGACGGGCATTTAATGCATAGTGGGCTGGATTGGACCACAATTAATGCAATGTGGGCTGATCGTGACTTCCCAGTCCAATCGTGGGACCCACACCACAATATCTTCCAAAGATACGTTCCACACTCTATAAATAGAGATCCATGCCACCATCTAAGGTACGCCATTTTTCCATACCAGAGCCGTTACTCTGTCTCTCTTCCTCCCCTCCTTCCATTGTTCCAGTTCCCATACTGACTTTGGCATCGGAGAGCCTTGCGCCACCCAGGCCAGGGTCCTCTGACTGTTTGTTCTTCCCTTCCAGGCTTCCGGACGGCATCCAGACATTCCAGACATTCCAGACACCATCATCTTCTCGGATAAGTCCTATAAGGCACCCTCTTATTGTGGGTCATAATTTTCTGCACCTACAGTTGTTTTCATGTCATTTCAAGTTCCTTCTCTGTACACAAAGCAATGAGAGGAGGCAAAGGTTAGATAGATGTTAATGTAGCTGATGTTCTATCTTCTTCTTTAAAAAAATCCAATGTCTTTCATTATTTTTAATGTTATGTGCTTGATGGGTTAGGCTCAGGGGCAAATAAGTCTATTTGGGCGAATAATTTGCCGCCAGTATGCATCAGACATCATTTATACAACCTACTCCGTTAATAATAACAGAATTCGTGAGTTTTTCATGTTAATTAAAACTACAGGTAGGTTTCGTACAAAATACCAAAGTGCAGGGGGTACTATGCAAAATGACCAAAAGTCTAGATAGGTATTCTGCTGTTTTCCAAAAAAAAAAAAAGTAAAAAAAGAAAGCCATTTCCTAAACAGACATCATCTTACAACTTTACATAAGAGGGAGCCCATTATGTTTAATTTACATAAAAGAGGGAAGCCTTAATGTTTATTATCTAGGCAGGGCTTCGGGCTCTATAACATTTTATCCAAGCCCGGCCCATATAATAATAGGGCCTAGGTTTTAAATCTAAGCCCAGCCCGAGGGATAATACCTAAGGTCCAAGCCATGCCGAAAGTGGAATTCAGTCCGTGAGTACTGCTACATATGGGCCCAGCTCATCAGAATTGGATGTTAGTGGATTGAAGCAACGGTGGATTGTGCCGATTAAGCAATTGGCTTGGGCTAAGTTTGATTCTTTGATCAAGTCTTAATCTGTGATCCTAGGGCTTGTTCGGCATCGTTCTCCAAAAAAAGTTTTACATATGACATGAATATTTTTTAATCATCTAATTAATAAAATGGATGTATGAATATTCTTCAAAACTATTCAAACTAATGAATGTTATCAAACATTATTCTGCTAATTGGAAATAATTCTGGCAAGATGTTATCAAACAAGATCATCATGGCCTATTCTTGAAAAGAGAGAATTCTCAGCACAATTCATTTCCAAGTGGACATAATTTTCAACATAGAAATGAGATCCTAAACAGGATCAGTGAAATAAATATCAAGTGGAGTCATAGTAAAAGCAATTATCAAAACAGGTGATTTATAACATGCGAAATTTTCATCTTCCACATTCTTGCACAAAGACGATTAATCCCCAGAGTCCACAAAAGTAGGACACCATGTATTGAAGGCACAGGGAAACATGCACGTAACCACCCACTCGTGCACATTTTATTCTCATGAGAACAGTTCACCCATTTTTTCTTGTTTATTTTCTGTACAGAACCATTTTAATAATGCCCGCGAATATGCATTCCTATGAATCATAGCTCCTCTTAAAAAAAATTCAACTAATATCATGGAAGATAGGGATTTTGACACCCATAAATCAATTGTGAAAACATATGAAATACTCGACATTTCATACAACGAGCAGCAATTGGTAATGTCAAATTGTGCTAATAAGCTCCAAGAGAAGTGAGCGCAAGGCTGGTATGAAGAGTGGTTCTTGTAATAAAATTCATATGGGTGTAGTATGATTTCATGATGTGGACCACGTATGGTTAAATGAGGTTCAATCAAATCTTTATACTCAATCCACTTCATAAATATCTAAACAAGTCGACCCATGGAAGTCGTGATTCGCAGCAACAATCACATCATGGTTTGGATAAATTTCAAAAAATTTGGTTCAATCACATACTATCCATAACTTTCATACAACACAACATGGATCCAACTATAAATTAATCAGAACTCCACGCATCCCTACTAGACCCAGATTTCAGGTCAATTAGAATAATATTATCTATTAAATTGGAGGCCCAAAAACATAACTAAACTGTCTAATACAATTCTGATTTAACTGAAACTCCATACCTTCGAGGGGGAGGATCTGAGCACCTAACAGAGTCCGGATCACCAAAAGATGTTGTGCACGGAACAAAAAAAAAAAAAAAGTTCAATCATTTCAATTAGTGATTTAATCACCTTTTTCTTCAACCAACAGTTAGCATCACTTCCTTAGGAAAGAGTTGCTATATGTAAAAACAGGGTGGGCCGCCCACTTTAAAGGTCCAGATTTTAGGTGGACCCCACATGCATACATTTGATTTCACTTTTAACGCACTAGAGAGCTAATATTTATACAGAATTGAAATAGGATGCATCCCTAACAACAGCTGTGATGCTACCTATACTTACACATTCATACCCTCCTCCTTCATTCTAGAAGAATAATTTGCTTTACAAAAAATAAAGACTTATTACACAACGCAGCAAGAATCATGAATTGGTTACCACGGAGAAATACATACCATGTTTCAGAACTATGCACGGCTCCAGGACTGATGAGACCGCATCATGTATATCACCATATGCGTTGTAATTACAGGAGTGAAAGCGCAATATTCCAGAATTAATTATTAGAGCATGGCGACAATCAACAAGCAGGCAACCATGGTAGGCAACATCACATATTTTTCATTTTGATCTGACATGAAAAGAAATAGAAGAGCTTAGCCTTTGTTTTTTGAATAGTAAATCAAAGAGCTTAGCTAATGGAAGTTTTTAGATAAGTTGGCAAAAGTTACTACAGAAGAATGATTTATATTCCAAACTTTTCCATTAATAATTTCAATACGGCAGCTGAACCTCCACCGGTGCAATGGTAAGTCCCTACATAGTTGAGAATTTCGTTTAAGACCTACAGGTTTTTCTTTGGCCTCCAAATTGAAATGTTTCAATAAAACATTTTGGAGTTATGTGCCAGAAAAAAAAATACAAAAACATGTAGAAAAATATAAACAAATATTAAAATTTAAAATATAAATTGATACATTTAATTTATTCTACCAAGTCAACTCATAATATGACATGTATTTTATAAACAATTAAACAAGTAATAATGTTGTCAACGTAACTCCCGTGAATTCCAAATTTCTGGTGTATGACAAACAAAAAACAAACTCGACAATACTACTAACACACAGAAAAAAGTATTCCTTGACTGACATTGATAATTGACAACAGGATGGACTACAGTACAACAAAATAAAAAAGGTAGAAATGTAGAAAAAAAAGGAGAAAAACCACAGAAAAAAAAAAAAACAGGGGAAATAAAAGTCTAGTCCACATAGCAGACAAATACCCAGCCTAAGCAGATAACCGAGTGAAGCAGGGAAAGTAAAGGAATAGTAAAAAAAAAAGTCCATTGTGGATCTTCAGGTAATAAGAAAACCTACCCAATTAAGCATCAATATGAGTTAAGACCTGAATTATTGTAAGGGAAGAATAATCCACGACCAAAAATTCCACGAATATTGAGAATGATGCACATGATGACAACCATATGAAATGTCATGGATGATGCATGTGCTCATTGACAATACGAAGACATGGAATACATCAAGGCGTGTTATGGTGAGACGGACAAGTCTCAAATCAAGGGTAAGATTAGATATAGGATCACCATCATCACATAGATACTTCACGCTGAATTCAAAGCGATTATCAAACAGTCAGCCATTAGAAAGCTGTCCAAGGGTGATGAGGTCTTCAGTCCACATATGCTGGTTGATGAAGATCCCTTTAGCAATATTTATGAACGACAAGATTAAGAAAATAGTTCACAATAACTATGTTCTCATACATGATGATATCCTTGTGTCTAACCATGAGGTTATTGGCGTCTCTGAAATTCAAAATATTTTGTAGACATTCGAATTTTGAAGAAACAGAGTGATCCTAACCATGAAATCTCTAACTTAGGAAATATTGATGTGTATTGATATGTATCACCCCCGATTAAGGGGATCGGATAGACTGTACAAAGGAAAGAGGAATACTATATATGAGGGGTCTCTACCATAAGGAAGACACTCAATTTCATTGCAAACTTCTCTTTTCTATTATTTGATAGCTGGAAGAATCATTGGCTTGACTAGGTGGGTCAGTACATTTAAATTTCTAAATTTATCATAAATATAAACATTTATAATGTCAAATATGTAAAATATCCAATAATTATATATTATATTTAAAAAATAAAGAAATTAAAAATCAGGGAGTGATTTAGTTTTTTTAGATTTAGTTTTTGTAGTAAAAAAGAAAGAAAAAGATATAGAGAAATTGTTGATGTAAATCATATCGTACTTATCCATTAATGACAAAAAGGAACACAACAAAAGAGAGAGGGCTCAAGAATGCATGAGGCAGGAAGAGAGAGAACGAATTGTTAAAATAAGTGCGACAGGAAAAAAAAAACCTATGTACCTAGGTTCGTCCTCTGAATCCAGCAACAACCAAAAACCTCTTCTTTCCTTTCTCTGTTTCTTTTTTGTTGTGTTTCGTGAAACTAAATGGGAACATGCATGTGAAATGGGATGAGAATATTTAGTTCTTGAGATCCTTTACAATCAATCATGATTGTAGATGTCACCTTCTAGTGTGCTGAGTTCTATCTCGTAAACATTTCTGAAAACCTTGTGACATTAGGGCTTCCAAGTGACTCAGTCAAGGACAAGGCAACCAAGTTCTTGGTTGACCAGCTAGGTCAGCTGTGTCAAGGCCAGAACTCACCCTGGCTGGGTTTTACCATTCCAAGTGACCTGTTATCGCTGTTGCCTGGTCAACTAGGTTGAATTCTTGGTCAACTTTTAGGGTGGGAGAACTACGGTCAATAACAACTTTGTTTGGAAACCAGGATGCATAAATATAATTGTGGTCTAAAATTTGTCAAACCAAGTCTGTAGAGCATGCTGAGACCATAAAGAGAATGCTGTAGTTGACACTTGACAAATAGAACTAGGACGAAAATGTATGCCTGGGGCCCTAGATGAAGGCTCATGAAAACTCTTACTTCTAGATCATTGTGTAGAAATGCATTTTTAACATCCATCTACAATATAGCCAACACTTGGAAGCAACAACGGAAACACTGCTCATACTGTAGTAATCTTACAATAGGTGCAAAAGTCTCCTCATGGTTAACACAATTCTTTTGTTAATTTCCCAGGGCCACCAGAAGGGTTTTTATGAAGGCCTAATATGTCATAAAATTTTATCTTGATCGAGAACACCCATATATTTGATTGGAATTGGATTAATTTTTTGAGACATAGAACAGCATCAGACGTACGATTGGTAGCTAGGGCAACTAATTCTTCTTCTACAGCTTTTTGCCAACAAATAATGAGCAATGATGGTCTGTGAATAAGATTTTGGACAAAAACAGTTTTCAAGGAATCAAAGAGAGAAAAAACAAGAAAACCAAACTAGTCTAGTGGTGATGAAGGACAAGTAGATCGCCAAAGTGCAGGTCTGGGTTCAATTGTATTACCTTGATCTAGGTTGGAAGATGTGTTTGTAGGTGTCATGGAGAAGGCTTCTTCCCTCTACAACCCAAATTTATTAAAGGAAGAAGAGGTAAGAATAAATATTCCTGATGGACATGTTGGGTGGAGGAGTAATGTAATCTCAAGGGAAAAAAAAATAATAGAGTTTCAAAGAAAATTGTGTTCCATTTTACATGAATTCCCTTGAGAGATATATCATAACAAAGAAACCCTTGCCCAGTTGTATATCCAACAAAAGCAAATTGAGCAGACTGAGTAGATCACTTATGTCATGTACAAGGACAGAGGTGAACAAAGCACACATCACAAAGTGTGGACCAATTTGTAGGTAGGATGAGATTCATCCAAGCGGAAGTAGGGGGTCCCATTCTTTGAATTGGGAGAAGTTTGTAAACTATAATTTTCCCTGTTTGCACCCAGAAAGAAGCAAAGATAGAGGAATCAATGAGTCTAGTTGAGCTAGTCCTGACTTAGTGCAATGGGAAGCTGGTGCAATAAATTTTGTTGGGGCCCAGCCCCAGGGCCATTTTTCAATTTACTTATCTGAAAGACAGCAATAATGGTGGGTGGAATGAATAGGGGACCACAAGGACAGCAGGTGTTGAAGTTTCACTCGTCCAATCATATTAGGTTTATGAAATGGTCTTTTCAACCACCTAAGTCATAACCTATCATTATCAGTATCAGTATCACAGCATTTCAATATTGGTACACCAAGTGTCCAGACTCCAGATAAGAGCATGGATACATACATGGAAATGGACAAGGATACAGGGACCAAAGATATGACTACACTTACAGAAATCCAAGAGATGGATATAAATATGGGTTTCCCATCCATAACATGAACCTCATATTCTGTATCAGGGTTTTTATATGAAATACTAAAATTAGCATCCATAGGACATTTTGAAATTAACGAAATTATCATTGTTTACATTCCTTTCAAATACTTTTTACTTGAAAACGTAAGAAAAAATAATATAACTATCTGAAATAATGGATTTAGTATAGTAGGATATGCTAAAATTGTACACTAGATGTATTAGTACAGAAGCAAGTACCATATGAGTGTCATTCGTCTGACATGGATGCTCCAGCAATGTACAAGTATCCGGGTATCAGAAAAAATAATAGAATTCTATAAAAATAATGGACTCAGTACAGTAGGAAATGCAAAACTTCTACACTAGAAGTATTAGTACAAAAAAGTACCAGAATGAGTGTCATATTGGTCTGACATGGATGCTCCGGTCATGTACAAGTATCCAAGTGTCATAGTATGTCTATATACACACTAGCTCGATAGTGCATGAATGTAGATCACTCTGTACATTACTACTAATATTTGCTGAGTGCGTCCTAAGTCCTAACAGGAATGTTCTAACTGTTTCTTTAGATTAGTTTTATAAAGCTACCGACATCAGTACATCAAGTTTAAACTTTCTCCGTAGGATGCGTTAACAAAAAGGAGTTAAAATTATAGACATTAAACTTAAAATAAAGGAAAACATATAAATGAAATAAACGGTAAGAATTCTTACCATTCCCTGAAGTTGTTGCGGCTGGAAGAGCTGGCATTTTAACCGCTGCAATTTTGATGCATTTACTTTAAGTCAGATCCAGGGGAAGTTAAAAGGATATGATGTAATATTACTACACGAGACTCCTGAGAATATCACTATAAGACTAACTCCTGTGTTGTTATGTATGTATTATCATCTGTTTAATAATAATATCATCAGTACCTCTAAAAAAAAATAAAAAAATCTTGAAATTTTGAATTAAATTCCCAACTTTCTTATGATAGAAGAAAATATAGTGAGTTTGAGGTGCTATCCTGAGTCGTGACACTATAAGACGGGAGTAAATATTCACTTGAGTGTGAATAGCTGTTAGTAATGTAAATATTTTTCAAAAGGTCACCTTACAGCATCAATATTTCTAAATTCTAAATATTAAAGCAGATATTTTAGCCATCCTTGAAGCATTGAATTTCAAGTCTTCATTCAATAAGCCTTTAATTGTGGAAAGTGATTCTTGTAACGTATATGTTGGAGATTCTGTTTTTATGTCAACTAGATCAAAGTTCTGATTTCGGCCATGGAGGTGGAGTTAAGGCAAATTCTTTGTTCTGGGAATGACGAGATTGATTTGTTGGCTAAGACATGGGCCTCAGAATAGCTTTCTATGCTTGTGCTTTTCACTTAATTTTTCTTTTTTTTTTTTGTTGGTGGGCTGGTGGGCACAGTGCTCATATACCTTTCAGTTTCCCTCTTAGTTGTTTTATCTTGTATCCCTTCCTTTGATTTAATATATTACCCAGCTACCTTTGGAAAAAAAATAAAATCTAAACAGTAGCTGGGGACAGGTTTAGGAGCAATTCAATTCAATTATTATAGGCATGATAAGGGCTTAATTATTTGCAATCTAAGCCCTAATATTTTGTTTATCCTATGCTTGTTCATGTTTATTTTATTTGTTTTTACATAGTCTTGTTAATTTTTATGGAAAGGTAAAAAGGAGCAAAAAAGAGAGGAATTAATGAAGAGAAAGAAATTCTAATCAAAGAAGAAAAGCAAAAGAAAGAAAGAAGAAAAAGGAAGAAACCCAATCTAGGGTCACACGCCCAAGGGGGGTCCACATCCATTGCAAAGAGAAGAATTTCAGAATTGAGAAAGTCCTATTCAAGTTAAAGTGGAGCCCAATGATGGAGAAGAAAAAGGAGAAAAATAAGGAAGGTTAAAGCACGAGTTCAAGCTAAAGTAGAATGGTCCCACACTCATGTTGCACGCACCATGTAGGGCCCACTTTTATGTTAAAAGTTCAGATTTATCTCTTACAATTAAATCTCAGATTAGTGGGACCAGATTTAGAAAGCTTGCTAAAACAAGAAAGAAGACTCCTAATGCATCCTAATTAGGAAACATAATTATAAAGATAGTTGGAGACCTAATCAAAGGAAGAAACTTCTTGCTAAAGAGGGCTGTTGCAAGACTTATAAAAGAACAAGAAGGGAGTGGACGAACGTGCATAATTTTTCCAGCCACCATTCATTCCATAATCCCAGCCCCCATTCCAGCCATACACGCCCAGCCATAGACCACAATATTTTAGCCACCATCATTTCATAACACAGCAGCCATCCAACACCTTTGGAGCACTTTTGGAGCAACTTTTGAAGGGCTTTTGGAGGAGGAATTAGAGAAAAAAGCTGCTGGCCATCCACTGCAAATTCATCATCTTCTAGTTTTCTTCTTATGACTACTTTCTAGTTTATTTTTCATTAAAGACATGAGTAGCTAAACCTTTTAGGGCTAGGGTGTAATTGAAACCCTAGCCTAGTTCTATTTAGTCTCTTCTGGCGTCTTTTAATTCAGATTTTAGTTTTGTTGGTTGAGATTCTAAACCATGTTATTAATTGATGAGTTGTGTATATGCCATGCCAACCATGTGATGTTCAAAATAATTTTAAAAGTAGCTAACTTAATTTTGATTGATCTTGATGTTAAGCATTTAGGGTTTAGAACCATGAATAATCTAAGTATATGCCATGCTTAGACTCACGCATTTATCTTTTCCATTGTTTTATGCATTATGTTTGTTTTGACTAGGACATGCCATGCTTAGTTTTTGCATCATAATGAGCAATTCATGAAGTATGCCACTCATGAATTAGGTTTAGGGGAATAATAATCTAGACAAATATGCCATGGTCTAGGTTGATAGATGTCACTAATAAAATTTGATTTTTGATTAAAAGATAATAAGGGACATGCATAGGATTGGTTAGGGGAGTAGATGAAACCCTAGTTCATTCATTATTATTGTTTTTCAATTCTAATACTAGTTGTGTGTTTTAGGTTATTTTCCATTTAGTTTTTGGTAGTTTAAATTACTGTTTGTATTAGTTTAATTCAATATTTCATCATTCAATTCTTCCGTTTAATATTCTGATTTTTAGTAGCTTTTGACATTGTTTTATCACAAGTCTTCGTGGGATCAACCCCGTACTTACAATTCACTACACTACATAGTGATCTTGTGCGCTTGCGAGTTTTTAATTGTGTGCATACTAGTAACTTATTTCTAGGTTGTTTGGTGCATACCAAGGCACCTCATTGAAGTGCATGGTTCGGGTTTTATTAAGTTAGTGAAATGTCAGGGGCTGGCTTCTTCAAAAGGAAACGAGTCCCATAGTTCTCGTAAATAAAAGCAAAATTTGACTTTTTGAAGGGGGCAAAAAAACTTGAAGGTTATGAAACAAATTGTTCGTCAACTCTTTTTGAGAATTAAGAATTTCCAAAAGACAAGAAAACATCTCTACAAGATTTTAGCTAATTAAGCTTCCATCCTACTTCTCAGGGATTCAGCTTATTTTTATCAACCATGCTTACAAGATATGCTAAATCCATTATTTCCCCTTCTTAGCAAGCAAACAGACCCTGTGGGCTTCAAATACAGCATCATTTAATTTGTTTGAGCTATTGTGAGGAATACCTTTTGTTATTATCTTTGTACGAGGCCTGGTTGTTCAATCTGAGTTTGATAGCACGTGGAATTTGGATTGTAGGTAAGTCCCTTTAGTTTCCATGTAGCAAAATGGACAAGTGTTGGACACAATACTGAAAAAGCTTCTTCAAGTGATTTTTCAAGTATTAATTTAAACATTGCTTTGCAGTTGATAAGAACATTATTACATTTTCTCTGTTCTCAGAGGTCCAACTAAAATATATAATGATTTTAAGTTAATAGTTTAGAGTGGGATGTGTAGAGTATTATTATTGGTACTATTACTTTTGTATAAATTTTACAAGTCTATAAATAAATATTATTTAAACTAATTTAACAGATATGCCAAATCCATAAATCATATGGCTTGGGATTTGCCGAGTCGGACATCTTGTATAAGCATTGGATTCTGAAAACATACCCCACACTCATCCAAATTAGCTTATTTGTCTTTAAGTGTGTAAGTAGATTACTGTTCTTATTTTCCAAAAATTCTGATTGTGAATTGCAAGCTCGTCACATATTATAGAAGATTTGCGTCATATTGTTAGTTTGCCGTTACTGTATAAAAACTATAGCTTACACCAGATGCCTTCCTAATATTGCAAACTAAAAGAAGGCTAATCTCTCCTGCAGAACTACCTCAAAATTCTTTGATAATTGGACTACGGATGCATCATCAAAGTAAGATTGGAGTAAGAGATTCTTAAATACCAATTACAGGAAAACGGACACTACTTAATTTCAAAAAATGACGCACATTCAATGATTAAACACATTTTTAGGTCCTGCAAAAAACTTCAGTGAAAATGTCTCTCTTGAATACTCAGATTCTTCTTATAGTCTCCACCATTGATGTGAAATTCCTTGAAAGTGGTACACTCATGGATACACGACCCGCAATTGGGCTCATGGATTACACATCCCAACATCTTCTTTGGTTCTGAAAAAGTCCAACCTATCCGAGGATTTGGATTAGGATAAATGGGAATGGAAAAAGAGAATTCATGGAATCGACCCCAACATAGTTGGGACAAGGCTTTGATGATGATGATGATTGTTCTTTAAATATAAAAAAATTAGCATCATGTTGTCCAACCTTAATGTGACAATCACTGAAGTTTTTCCTCTTTTCTGCTTCTCTTTCTACCAATTTTTCTATATTCTGTTTATTTTTCCAGAATTCTTTCTAGTTTATATTAGAAAATTTGCATTAACCCAAATTACATTTCAAGAATAACCAGCCTTTGTTTGGAAGTCATTTTTCATCAATCTTTATACTGGCTTCAATTATAACTTTCTGCTTCCATCAGTATTTTATTTTCTCACAACAGGTTGGTTAAACTGCTTAGTTTCTTTACCGCGTATTGCTTTATTCTGAGATGTAACAGTGATTACATTATTGTCTGTTTAAGTAATGATATAAAGAAGCAAAAGGGTAAACATTTGATATGTTAGATATTGTCAATCCCCAGTTGTCTTAACCCTTTTGCCATCAAAATTTTTGTTCACTCAAATATTTAGGGACTGATTAATACATACTGGGGGCTGTTTGGGAACATGCCAGCCGTCAGAATTTTTTATTTCTAGTAAAGTTGTCTAAGTTTGGACTTGGATAAAACTCAGCGAGCATTTATTGTTGGGAAGTCCCACATCCCACATCGCCCAAGTCCTGAGTTGGACAGGGCTTAATGTACCTGTTTGGGCCTTCCACCTATCAACTTAAGCTTTTGGGTTGGTATATGGTTTATTATATGGTATCAAAGCAGGTTCCAATGCCGTCTTTCTTGTGTAGCCCACGTGATAGGCCCGTTCATGAAATCAGTTGGGCCTGCACGTGAGGGGGAGTGTTGGGAAGTCCCACATCCCACATCGCCCAAGTCCTGAGTTGGACAGAGCTTAATATACCTGTTTGGGGCCTTCCACCTATCAGCTTAAGCTTTTGGGTTGGTATATGGTTATTACATTTACAACCTGTAGCTGAATAATATGGTATAAAAGCATCTCGAGTGTAGACATTTAGTGCTGGAAGATTTTCAGGCTGTGTCAGACTGGTCAGGGTTGATCAGAGGTGGGTCCGGACCTTCCCATTTGCACAAGAAGTCTTCTAAATTGAATGATCCTAACTTCAATTATGTAACTACACATTTTAAGGAAAGAAAATAACAGCCCAAAGGGCTCAAATAGCAGAGGTATAAAATGTTTTCTATCCAAATAAAAGTTTTGGGACACCATCCTCGTGGGTCCAATTATTAGTCCGATCCACAAAACTATGGCCCACACTAATAGGACCTATAATTCTCTTCAAATACTTAAATAGGTAGGAAGAAAACAATCATATGGTACTTACTCTTATTGCAGGAGGATACCGAGGCTAGTTGAGATGTAGAAGGCCAAGGAGCAGCTATATTGTCGTTAAGATCGCAAATGAAGCCTATTCCAGTATATTGGTCCAATGTTATGTCTGAAGGCAAGCTTGGCAGGAGGCATCCTGACTCTGTTATAAACACAGAAGGGATCAGCCATAGTGACAACAAAAGAAGAAGAATAACAATAACAATAATTGGAACTAAGTAGTCAAAACTCAAAAGTGAAATGTTAGATTGAGGATTGAGGAGTGATAGGAAACCAAAGCCAAATCGATAAATCTGGTAAGGCTTTGATGAACAACCAAAACAAACCACTAACAGTTTCTGATTCTAATGAGGCCAAGGTTTGTGACATAGTGGTGAGGTGTCAGGAACTAAAAGGATGTCAGCTGGTGATTCATTATCTGCAGCAATTCAAGGGGGTTAAGCGGTTACCCTTTTATGCAGGCCAGCTGAGGATCGAGACCGAACCACAATCCCCACACAACTGAGAAGAAAAAAGGCAGCAGACCTACCTTATTTTTATCAGTTATGGAAAGGATTTAATTAGAACAAATGTAAAGAAATAGCGTGCTTAGTATAAAAGCTGAATACCAAGCCACACAAGCACAATAAAGAGAGACTCAAGGAAGGAAAACAAAGGAAACAAAAACAGGAAATGCAACATACAACCTAACCTGTATATGTATCCGAAAGAAAATAAAATAAATTCATTGGCATTTCACTGTAATTCTTGTGAACCAATTTTAGGTTTGCTATAGAGAAGCTTATCTCTTTCATTTTTTTATGAAAAATGTTAGCATGTGAAACATAAGCACAAAATATGCAACTGCTATTATTATGTAAATTCTATTTATCATTCCTTTTTTTTTACTGGTAAATCCACTTTAGTATTAAATTATTAATACACAAACAAAAGCAATAATTTGGATTAAATGATTCATTCCAATTTGCAAATGATAACCCATGTTGGGATCTTTATTGCAAGTTCCTGTACATACGCATCCAAAAGAAGGCTAAACCCAGGGAAGAGCCAAACCCATCCAGACTTTGGAGTCATTGAACCACTGGATAACACATAAAAAGACCTAGAAGAGAACTGTTTGGAAGGATAAGGCTTCCAAATACGAATGTCAGCTTCATCCCTGGGAATAAACACATTAGAGAGAAAATTCAAGAGGGACTCACACTCTGATTCCTCAAACTGGCGGACTCTTCAACTGAAGACTCTTAAATCTTAATTGGAGACTACCCAAAACAATCTAGGAAATAAACCCATTAAAGGACCCACCCTACTCAATCATCGTACCAAAAATGGTTAATATCACGCTCCCAACTTAGAAACCCACCCTATCTTTAAAGCCCCTCACCCATAACCACAACATTGGACTAGGGGGGTAAATTAAGGCGGCCCGCCCAGGCACGCCGGTCATGTGCTGAGGCCCGGCCTGGCCCATCAAAATGCACAGGCCATGCTGGGCCAGGGTGTTGCGGCCCGGCACGGCCTGGCCCTTTTACAAAGAATTTTTATCTTTTATGTATAAATTTTAATTTTAATTTTGCTTATAGATATTTTTGATTTACCAAGTAATATTTACTTTAGTTAGAGGGACACGTGTCATCCTCTCAAACTTTCCAGTTGCTTTAGTTTGTAACAGGTTCTTTCATTTTCTATCTACTACTTTTTTCTGGGATCCGGTTCACGAAATCCTTTAGTTATTGTATCCAATACCCCGGCCACATTCTTTTGTTTCATAAAAATATGTTCACTTATTTTTGTGTTTTTCATGGTTTTAGTTATATGGTCAAGTGACAATTACCATGTCTCTGTCAAATGGGTTAGTGCTAAATGGGTCAGCGGGTCACAGCCCATGACAAATAAAGCCCAAACTTGTGGAACAAATCATCTCACGTGTACAGCTATGTAACTTTTATTTTTGCCTTATTAGGAGATTATAATTAGATTATAATTAAATTAGAATGGCTGTAATCTAGTTGATTGCTACAATCACTGTATCATGTATAGCAACTATAGTTCTATATAAAGGATCATCGTGACCCTCAAAGGGATCATCGAATTCACAAAGTTATTTCTCTCTTCTTCCCTTGCTTGCTTTGACATGATATCAGAGCCCTGAGGAAACTAAACTCTATACAGAGTTTTTTTCTGTCGTCAAAAAATTAGTGTTTCAGCTAATTTTATTCTTCAAGATCCAAGGTATTGTGGATTCTCAAGATCTGGAAGCCTTTCAGAGATCATATCTCCATCCTGATTGTCTTTGATCATCCCTGATCGTCTCAGATCAGACGTGACCCACCTGAGATCATCATCAACAGTTCAGCGGAATCAGCCCATCTTGGTCGACTGAATATATACATGTTTATGAATATTTTCTGGAGATTTATAGACCATCAGAGGTAGGCCATCTACCATTATTTGTGGAAAATCTGTTTTGTCCATTTCTTTTCATCACAGTCGTCCAAAATCTTTGATTTGGATCCGTTTTGCCTGAGACCACTTCCAGTAGGTGCAGAATTCTGCTGCTCACCCATCTTCATCTTTAGATCTGTATACAGATCACTTGGTGGGCCCCACGTGCAGAACTACACACTGACGACAGGGTTGTCTGGGTTGTGTTTGCACTTTATTTGTGGCATTGTTCATTCTCTATCTTCTGGGAACAGTTCTGGCCACTTGATCTGATTGGTTGTGATCTGATCCATCATATTATTTGTGATCTGATTGGTTTGTGATCTGATCCATCATTGGTTGCTGTCTACTACAACACCTGATTTGCTTGTGATCTGATCCATCATACTTTTTGTGATCTGCTCCATCATATTATTCTTATTTGACAGTATCTTCCAAAATTGGAAGTCCTCTCACATCTGGTTAGCATTCCTAATCAGTTTGATTTAAGAACAGTGAGATTTTTTTTGCACAGTTTGATAGATCTACTATTTAACTGAAATGGAAAAGCATGAAATTAAATTGATCCAATTTAATGGAAAGAACTATACTTCCTGGTCGTATCAATTTCAAGTCTATCTTAAAGGAAAGGAAATGTGGGGACTTGTTTCAGGATGGGATCCACGACCTAAGGAAGATGAAAAAAAAAAACTCTCTTGGAATACTAAGGATGCCAAGATAAAAACCTGGATTCTTGGTTCCGTTGAACCACAATATATCTTGAACCTCAAACCTTACAAGACCTCCAAGGAGATGTGGGAATATCTGAAACAAGTGTAACACCAAGGGAATTATGCCCGTCAATATCAACTTGAACTGGAGATTGCTCAGTATTCCCAAGGCACCTCTTCTATCCAGGACTATTATACGGGTTTTCTCAATTTATGGGCAGAATATGATGAAATCAAATACTTCAATGTATCTGAGGCAGCTCTTTCTGAGATTCAAAAATTACAGGCAACTTCTCATAGAGACCAGTTCCTCATGAAATTGAGATCTGAATATGAGATCATTCGTTCCAATCTGATGAGCAGGGTTCCATCTCCATCCCTGAATGAGTGTCTTAATGAAGTCTTGCGAGAGGAACAAAGTCAGCTCACTCAGCATGTTCTGAAGCAACAGTCCTCAGGAAACTCTCCTGATGTCGCATATGCTGCCACTGCAAGTTACACTCCTGGTGTCTCTCACGGTCCGGGAGGGATCATTCATCATACTACTTCTGCTGCTAAAAGACAACCCCCTGCAAGAGATCTCAGCAAAATCCAATGCTTTGGCTGTAAGAGTTATGGACACTATGCCTCACAGTGTAAGACCAAGTTTTGTAATTACTGCAAATCCAATGGTCATGTTATCAATGACTGCAAACGGAGGCCACAAAATCGCACTCCACGAGCATATCATGTCAACACTGCTGATGCTACTACTTCCAGTGATAGTCCTTCCGCACCGGTCATGCCTTCGCCACCTCCTGCCTCCACTACTGCTCCTCAGATCACCCCTGAGCTTATTCAACAAATGATCATAAATGCCTTTTCTGCACTTGGCATTTCAGGTAACCACCAATCCTCTTCTTCCATATGGTTTATTGATTCTGGAGCTTCCAATCACATGACCTCCTCCACCACTCATCTCTCTAACCTGCAACCATACAATGGAAAATTGCAAGTCCATACTGCTGATGGTCAAAAGCTTCCTATTACAGCTACTGGTGATATCATTCATTCTTTACCTCTCACAAATGTCTTTCTATCTCCTCATCTTACTACAAATCTTCTGTGTGTTGGACAACTGATTGATGATAATTGTAATGTTTCCTTTTCTCGCTCTGGTTGTGTTGTGCATGATCAAGTGTCGGGGACGGTGATCGCGAAGGGGCCTAAGTGTGGACGCCTGTTTCCTCTTGTGATGCCTTCCTCTCAGAATAAACAAATCTCTGCTTTTTCTTGTTTTTCTCCTCAAGATGTTTGGAGGCTCTGGCACAATAGATTAGGCCATCCTCATTCAAAATTGTTATCTTTGATGTTGAACACTGGTAGTATTAATGAAAATAAAACATCTTTTAGTCACATTTCTGATGAGTGTTCTGTTTGCAAACTTGAAAAAAGTAAAGTTCTTCCATTTTCTTCCAAATCTATTATGGCTTCAAATTGCTTTGACATTATTCATAGTGACGTCTGGGGAATTACTCCTGTAATTTCTCATACACATTTCAAATATTTTGTCACATTTATTGATGATCATAGTAGATTCACATGAGTTTATTTCTTACACTCTAAATCTGAAGTCTTTGATACTTTCCAAAAATTTATGGCGTATGTTGAAAATCAGTTTTCTACTCGCATAAAAGTTCTCCGATCTGATTCCGGAGGGGAATATATGTCCCATCAGTTTCAAACTTATTTGTAAAAACACGGGATTTTATCACAGCGATCGTGCCCTTACACTCCTCAACAGAACGGAGTTGCAGAACGCAAAAACAGACATCTCCTCGATACTGTTCGTTCTCTTCTCTTAGAATCATCAGTTCTCGCAAGATTTTGGCCCGAAGCGTTAGCCACTGCGGTTCACTTAATCAATCGCTTACCATCCTATCGCCTCACCAATCAAACACCATACTTTCGTTTTTTTCGTAAAGATCCTTCTTATACCCACCTGTGCATTTTTGGATATGTGTGTTTTGTTCATCTTCCTCCAACTGAACGTACCAAATTAACTGCTCAGTCCGCCCAATGTGCATTCCTTGGCTACGCATCTCACCAAAAGGGGTATATCTGCTATGATCCTGTGGTCAACTGTCTTCGCATATCTCGAAATGTCACATTTTTCGAAAATCAACGTTTTTTTTTCTAACCATTCATCAGCTTTGCCGTCATTTTCTCATCTACCAGATTTTCTGACCCAATCTCTTCTCCACTCATTGTCTATGAACGGCGTCGTTATAAGGAGGTTCCACTACTGCCTCCCCCTCCGGATCCCTCACCGGCACCTGATCTTGTCCCTGCTTCATCACATGATGCTTCATCTCCACTTCAGCTTCGACGCTCTACCCGTCTCTCTAAGCCTCCAGAAAAATATGGGTTCACTCACACATCCTTGCTTGCTACCCTCTCCTCCATTGCAATTCCTACTTCTTATTTACATGTGGTGAAGCGTGACTGTTGGCAAAAGGCTATGCACAAAGAATTAGCTGCACTGCAGGAAAATCATACCTGGGATATTGTTCCATGTCCCTCATCTGCAAAACCTATCGGCTGCAAATGGGTTTTTTCAGTCAAACTTAAGGCTGATGGCTCGTTGGATCGTTATAAAGCACGGTTAGTCGCACTGGGCAACCGACAGGAATATGGCATCGATTATGAAGAAACATTTGCTCCAGTTGCAAAAATGACAACAATCCGTACTGTTCTTGCCATTGCTGCTTCTCACTCCTGGCCTCTTTACCAATTTGATGTCAAGAATGCCTTCCTTCATGGTGATCTCAAGGAAGAAGTCTATATGCGCCTTCCCAAGGAATTACGGGTGACTCGGCAGGAGACTGTGCATGCTTACGACGCTCTCTTTATGGTCTTAAGCAAGCTCCGCGCGCTTGGTTTGAAAAATTTAGGGATGCTCTCCTTCATCTACAGTTCACTCAAACTGCCTCTGATCCTTCGATGTTTCTTCATCGCTCCTCAAATGGGATTACTGTCCTCTTGGTATACGTAGATGATATCATCATATCTGGGACAGATTCTGGCATGATCACCCATCTACAAGCATCTTTACATGAATCTTTTCATATGAAAGATTTAGGGCCACTCACATACTTTTTAGGCCTTGAGGTTCATCAGTCAAAGAAAGGTCTCATCCTTGATCAACACAAATATGCTATGGATCTCACTGAGACGGCTGGTCTTAAACACTCAACTCCTGTAGATACACCTGTTGAGGCCAATCTTCAGCTCGCACACGATACGGGTGATCTTCTTCCTGATGCCACAATGTATCGCCGTTTAGTCGGCAGCTTGATCTACTTGATTATCTCTCGGCCCGATATCTCATACGCAGTGAATCTGGTTAGTCAGTTCATGACATAACCACGTCATCTCCACCTCGTTGCTGTTCGGCGTATTCTTCGATACGTTCTTCATACACCATCTCGTGGTCTTTTCTTTCCTGTGGGCAATTAAACTTCTCTCATTGCTTACTCAGATTCTGACTGGGCTGGTTGCCCTGATAGTCGACGGTCTACCATGGGTTGGTGCATGTTCCTAGGGGACTCGTTGATCTCCTGGAAGTGTAAGAAACAAGATAAAGTCTCCAAATCATCCACAGAAGCAGAATATCGTGCTATGTCGGCTGCCACCTCTGAAATTGTCTGGCTTCGGGGTCTCCTTTTTGAGCTTGGATTTCCACAATCTGGCCCTACACCTCTCTATGCCGACAATACCAGTGCCATACGGATTACTGAAAATCCTGTCTTTCATGAACGTACAAAGCATATTGAAGTGGCTTGTCATTACATACGCGCTGAATTTGTGCGTGAAGCAATTACTCTCCCCCATGTTCCTACCGGACTTCAAATTGCAGATATATTTACCAAGGGACTTCCTCGGCCACCAATTCTTAGTTGGCAAATTGATGCTCGTGGATTCACCCGCATCAATTTGAGGGGGGGTGTCAAATGGGTTAGTGCTAAATGGGTCAGTGGGTCACAGCCCATGACAAATAAAGCCCAAACTTGTGGAACAAATCATCTCACGTGTACAGCTATGTAACTTTCATTTTTGCCTTATTAGGAGATTATAATTAAATTAGAATGGCTGTAATCTAGTTGATTGCTACAATCACTGTATCATGTATAGCAACTATAGTTCTATATAAAGGATCATCGTGACCCTCAAAGGGATCATCGAATTCACAAAGTTATTTCTCTCTTCTTCCCTTGCTTGCTTTGACAGTCTCAATGCCAACTCATTTGCAATTTTAACGGTAGTTATTGCCTTAGGAAAACAATGTGATCAAATGGAAGAATCAACCAAAGGGATTAGGTACTAAATAAGATGCAATCATATGCCCTACCCACATTGTTTTGTTCCATAATGACGAAGGAAATCCCAAGGCATGGACGCAATGCATCAGTATTCACTTCACAATCAATTATTTTTCTGTTAGTCATGGTGTTAGTTATTCAGTCAGCCGAAAGTTGCTATGTACTTCTGATGCCCACTCATTTACTCTTCCAATGACTGGTATCACGTGAGGAAAACATCGTGATAAAACCGCGGAAAGAATCAAAGGGATTAGGGACAAATTAAGATGTGAAGGTAGTGTGAAGGTCGTCCTTAGTTGTAGCTCAGTTGATAGGGACATGGGTGTGTGAGTAGAATGTGTGAGTTCGAATCCCTGATGTAGCCAAAAAAAAAACAAAAACAAACAAAAAGTGAAAAAAAAAGAAAAAGATGTGAAGGTCTGTGATTGGCACATTAGTAATCAATGGATGACTTGGCTCTATCACACGCGAGGAAAAGAGAGAATTAGGGGAACCCAAAAGTACTCCATTTTTTCATTAATCATAAATCTTCACTCTCTCTAGCCAAGGAGGCTTTACATCACTTAAATAGGAGAAAACGTAAACCTAAAACTATTCTGGATCATCCAAACGCATTGATGGCCAGGATTAAAACATCTAATACAAAACTTAAAATATAAACAAAAACTCTAAATCTGATAGAATATGTGGGTTGGGCCCAAAATGATAGGTCAAGATGGATGGGCTAGGCCCATTGGCTGGTCGACCGATGGGGTCCATGGGTCTGTCCAAAATCAAAACACCCCTTCTTGGAGAGAACTCGACCTCGAGTTCTATAAATGTCCTCCAGGATCAAATATCGATCGTACAGCTTCCCAATGTGCTTCTTGATCTTCATGTTCTTCACATGACTCATGAGATTCAGTTGATCTTTTATCCCAAGTAGACTTTAGGCATTGCGACTTTTATTTCCAGACTTGAATTGGATGTGCGCTCGAATGAATTGTTGCTGCAAGTCTTAAAGTTGAATCATCTGCATATGATCTTCTAATTTCAACGGTCGATCTCCGAGAACAAAGTCAGTATGAGGAACTTTGATCATGTGATCTTCTTTGGCAATCTCCTGATCAATGGCCTTTTTCATATGATGATTTAATTGGCTTTTCTGGAAGTGGGCTTATGATGAGATCCATCAGATGATCAGACTCTTTGCGAACCATGCTCAACTCTTCAATGTTCGTGTCAGTTTCTTTTGCTTCCAATTCATATGAAGTAGAATCCTTTGGAAGAGTTTTGTCTGTCACTTCATTTGAATTTATTGTGGAATCATCTATTTCTTGTTTTTGTTCCTTAATATCAGCCTTGACGTTCTCCACAATTGGTTCCACAACATGGGCTTCTATTGTTTGCGGAGATTTTCCTTCTTGCAACTTAGATTTTCGGAGGCGGTAATGTTTTATCAAGCGCTCAACACAAATTGCGTCCCAAAATGCTTCATACATGGTCTTGCATTTTCTCATATTATTCTATATACTTGGTCTTAAACCTCCGAGAAAACGTTTCATAACATGTTCTTCATTCTCATCTAACCCATATACTTCTTGGAGCTTTGAAAATTCATCGGAGTACTCATCAACTGTTAACTTTCCTTGTCTCAAATTAAGGAATTGATCAAAGTAGTCCTTATTTTTATAATACCAATCTCCATATTTACATGCAGAGATGATTCTTTGCATATCATTGTAGACTTGAAATTTCATATTGGCTGGCAATTCCATATTGATGTGGATGTGAGGACTAAAAATTTCATACTCTCTAAAAAAAATGAAATTGACCTGATGCGAAGATCTGGTAACCATGTGTGTAGGTGAAGATGGATCGACGATGGGTAAGATATCGTTCATTGAAGTCAGATGGTTGAAAAACTGGTCAAATCACTTTGACCTGGCTGTGTCAACAGAAAGCTACTACAGTTCAGAAGAGTGGGCTAAGTTGAACTGACTTGACCTAAATTCGAGCACAGCTTGTGTCACAAGAGGGGCATGTGTGTTGTTTGCAGGGTGTCGTTCGATGACTTGGTGCGGTTGGGCCCGGCTCGTCCACCTTTGTTTTTTACTTACATTTCTAGTGGGTCGGACCTGACCCGATTGTTTGTGGTCTCAACACAAGTGGCGTTGAGTGAGCCTGCCTTCTTCTGTCCCGAGTTCTATGCACCAGAAGAAAGAAAACATGAGCTCGCTTCTGTGTTGGTGCTTCAACGAGAGAGAGGGAGGTCAATGTCGGTGCTTGCTGATGCCGATGACAACAACTCCAAGGGCAAAGAGAGACGGTGATGATGATGGAGTTCCGGCGTGGTCGATAACAGCGCTGGACGCTCGTGGTGCTAGGTAAGCCCTGCAACCTTTATTCTCTTCTTTTCTCTTTTCTCCGCTTTCTCTCAGCTCACTTTTTTTTCTTTTCAATTGAGCTTTGGGAATCTCTGGTTTGGGAGTTGGGTTTATGGAGGAGTGGGTTGGGGGAATGGGCGACTGGTTCAGTTAGGGCTCGGCTGGTGAAGGGTTCGGTTGGCCTGTGGAAGCCTAGATTTATTTATTTTGAATGGGGGATTTTGAAGGTCGAAGAAGGAAGCGAGAGGGTTCTGAGGTTCGAACTGGGTTGGGGTCCGGATTCACGAGGTAGGGATGAGGGTCTCGGTTTGGGTTTAAGGAGTTTTTCTAGGAATTAGGGATTTGGATGTTGGGGTTTAGGGTTTTTGGGTTCCAATTGTTTCGGGAAAGTGAATTTGGTTTTGGTTTAGGGTATTGACGAGGAGGTGTCGAGTGATGTTCGGCTATTGTGGATTAGGTGAAGAGGACGATTTTAGGGTTTAATCAAGAAGATATGGCTGGCATGCAGTCGGCTTACCAGTTTTGGGGTTGGATGACGATCAGACAAAGGGGTTATGGCTGAGATGGATTCGGCTAGATGGATTTGAACTTGGAGAGGTGCGGCAATGATGGAATGCTGTAGGATTTTGGTTTGGCAAGGTTCAACAGGATCAGTGGGGTTGTCAGGGTGGTGGCCTGGTGGGGATGGGGGAGATGAAGGGGATTGGCAGTTGGGTTACAGGATGGGTGAGATGAAGACCGAACGGAAAAGGAAATACCTGATCAAGCTGATTTTCGAATCCAGATGGAGGCTTTGATATGGTGATACCAATTGATGCGGATGGCGGATTGTGGTGCAGGACGGGTAGGGATGGAGGGGGGGTTAGGTCAAGGAAACCTTGAAAATCTTGGCCTCATGCCAAACTCCCTATCACTGGCGAAGAAAAGAGAGAACTTGGGGAACCCAAAAGTACTCCATTTTTCTCATTAATCATAAATCTTCACTCTCTCTAGCCAAGCAGGCTTTACATCGCTTAAATAGGAGAAAACATAAACCTAAAATTAATCTGAACCATCCAAATACATTGATGGCCAAGATTAAAAAATCCAATATAAAACAACTTCAAATATAAATAAAAACTCTAAATCCGATAGAATATGTGGGCCGGGCCCAAATGATAGGTCGATATGGATGGGCTAGGCCCATTGACTTGTCGACCGATGCGGTCCATGGGTCTGTCCCATCACTTAGACTAGTGAACCTAAAATCATCACATCAGCACTTTCTTTCTTCTCTTCTCTATTTACATTTTTGTTCCTTCTATAAATCCTCTCCAGTCTCCAAAAGTTCAAAAATATAAATATCAAACAACAACTCAAACATGCACACATAATGTAGACCTAACTGCAATCCATTAATAAATATTGGCCTTGTATTTGGATGAAAATATAAGAAATGCCATTGTCAATCTTTATAAAGAACAAAAGATGAAAGTTTCAACTTATTTACAAACGTAAAGAAGGCAGTTAAGCATATGAACAATACCTTGTGATCCAACTGGCGTTGTTTGTTGTAGATTCCATCACAGGAAAACCAAAAAGAAAAAATGAAAAAAGAAAAAAAAAAGAATAATCAATCAGTTTCAGTAAACATAAGGTGTATAACACAATGCAATTTGAAGGATCACAGGGGGTTGAATCTGGGCCTAAGAAATTTAACAGCCGAATCAATGGCCAACTCAGATCTAGGATTACTGAATTTCCATAACAACTGGGCCATCTACGTTTTGAGCATGGCCTGGGACTGAGTATGAGACATGTTCAACACATGGCCCAAGACATGCTTATGGTCCAGTCCTCATCAATACATACACCTACCATCAACCAGTCTCACTAGGCCCAATCACAGTCCATTCCCACCGGTTGCAGCTTTAAACAGTGGCTAGTCTGACAGATCTGGGTTTGCTGGAAGGAAATAAGCTAGGACTGACCTTGAAGAGAAAAATCCTTGAGGCTTATGTGACAAAGATCATATAAGTTCGCACTGATGTTCATTTTCTGCAACTGTCTCCCAAGCAATGCAGCACAGTCCAGAGCTTGCAAGTTGGTTATGAAACTCTGTTTCTGCAAGTGAGATATGTACTTCGCCATGGCACTGCAACAAGCTGTCTTGTCACTAATCGCATTGCCACAGCGTTTTGCAACATGTTGGGTGTTAGGGAAAACGAGTGGACAAACTGCAACGGGAAAAATATAGTCACTGACACCAGTCTAAATGTCACTTTTACAAGGAGACTTCAGCAAATAAAGAGAATTAAAGGAAAAAAGGGGGCAGACTGAACAATATAAACAAGAAAAAGAGAATGAACAATTGAAAGAAAAACTCTCTGAATATCCGCTGCAGCTAAAAGTCTTTTGTCAGAAAGTAGAATGTTACAGTTATTTCATCATGACTGTTGTTACATCCTACTATTCATGGATTTTCTTGCAAAATCAAATCCAACGATATTAATACCTGATCAATAACAGCAAGCAAAATGGCAAGTTATCATTATAAAAAAAAAAAGGCCAAAAATAAAGAAAGCAAAATGACTGGGATTGTCAATTGTTTCCATAAGATAGGTCCAATCATGAATGTTAACTATCCATTTTTTTTAATCGGTAACATTACTTGAACCTGCAACCTCAAGGTTGCAATAGTAAGCACCTTCTCACTGTGCCACCGGCTGTCGTCAACCATCTATTTATATGGTTCTAAAGAACCAATCCATACAATTGGATGATGATTTGTCGATGACTTAAGATTCAGGATCTAATCAACAAATATATGAAAAAAGAATTGGTAACTTCTTCCCAAGGAGATTCATAAATACATCCAAAGTGCTGGGAGTTGTCAGGATCTGTCTATGAATCAACCAAGACTGTTTTGCGAATCTGTATGCAAATAAATAGACAGATCAGTAAATTTACTGAGTAGATTCACTGGTCTGCCAAGACTGATTCATGACTTGGTAAATGTCTGCACCTTGGAGAGCAACATTGGAGATCAGAACCGAAAATAAGTATAGGTGGAAAAATCTCGCTCATCTGATAGAAGTTTTTACCCAATTAGAAGCAACATAAGCTCCAAACATGACAGTTCTTAGAAAGATATGATTCCTATAAATGTTAGGAGTTCAGAAAACTTCCAAGTTTTGATCTACCCAAATATCACTATGATGTTAAACATCATTCCACCAGTTTTTCTCATATCAAGATACAGCCATTCTTCAAGTCTCTTATACAAGAAAAAAGAAAAAAAGAAAGAGGCTGTGTCAACACAGTGGTCTTTGAATATATAGTAATCTTTCCTCTAGATTCCACAAGCCTATAAATTTGGATCATTTGATAGACGTATATTACCACATTTCCACAAAATATTCAATGATCTCACTCGACACATTCTACCAGAAGTCTGGTCTTGATCCAGTGTAAGCATATTTGCACCAGGTCCTTCTATTTGTCAGACTTCAAAATGGCAACTGTTTAATTGACAAGCCCAAAAATTAAGACTGAGCCCAGCACATAAAAGCTAAAGTAGGACTGCATCAACATTTGGTGAACACATCATCCACGAAATTTGCCAAACCTCCTCTAGACTAGCCATATGGGCCTGAAAAACCCAGCCTGTGAGGGCTAAGAGATGCAAATCAAGGGGTTGTGTTGAGAAAAAGACAGAAAGAAAGACGGAAAGTAAAAGCAAACCACCAAATTTGCACCTGAATAGCCCCTTAAATATTAACAACCAAACAACAATTAATCTATAATTGGAACCCAAAAACAGCACAAAAAATAACCACTATTTCAAACCAGCATAATGACCATACCAAAACTCGCTTGTATCCAGGGGCAGATCTAGGAAATTTTCCTTTGGAGGGCCACTATGTAAAAAAAAAATCACTTGTGTGTGGGGGTGGGGGTGGGGGGTGGGGGCATACGTAAAACTGCATAGAGTTTTCTAAAACATTCTGCCAATGCTTGTATCAGAGTCGACAACCATTCATGTGTGACTGCCTACAGCTGAGAATGTTCTGGACTCTTCTTTTCTCATGAAAACAGCCCTATTGTATGGATGTTTTGCACACTTAGGAACAGTTGTGATCCTGGAATCAGTTTATGATGCTTTACCGGTTGTGATGTAGGATATGGAATCTCAGCAACTATCAAGGGTATAGAATAGATAAAGGTTCAGATCTAACTTTCTGTGGCATTTGATCACATGTAAATTAATGGATGCTAGGACTGAATGAAAAAGAAAAAAAAAGGATTATGAGAGATGTGGCCGGATATCCCAAACTTGGACCTAATTCTTGCATGGCACAAAAAGGTTTACACTCACACCAAGAAGTCTTCACCAGTCTGTACAAGGACTTTTCTCAATATGCTTCACACAAAAGGAAAAGTTTCACAACTTTATGCCATTTTTTTCCTCATAATATTGAACAGTAAATCGAGATCTCTATAGGCAAACAGCCCTGCATATAAATAAAATTCCATTGACTAATTAGAACCTACCCTAATTCCCAGATACTGACAGGGAGAGAAGATCCAATCCTAGCCACTGTAGCTTACAGAATAAAGACTAAACCACCAGCTAATTTGGGAGTACTAAAACAAAACAAGCAATAAATGCTTTTGTTCACTATATTATATTGGTGTACTAAAACAAGCAATAAATGCTAATTTGGGAGTACTAAAACAAAACAGCTAATTTGGGAGTATAGTTGAATCCTATATTATCCAATTCTTCTGCCCCTGTTAGACACACTGACAAATCGTGACAATAAATGCTTTTGTTCACTATATTAGGTGCTAATAGTAAACTTCATGATCTCAACCACAGGATCCGTTGGGAAATAGGGGAATGCCTTACGGCTGTGCCCGGCGCACGCTTTGGGGAGGAAAAAAAGACATTAATTGAAGCTCTCTGTACTGAAGTAGCATTACTATGCTACTATATATCTAATGTATTTATATTCTTACATATCCATTTTGCTTTGTCAAGAATATAATATACTGCTGGAATATGATACTTTCCAAATGATTAACAAGCAGTGAAAGGCCACCATCACTTGAACAAAGTAATCCCCTCACAAGTAAGTTTAGAAGCAGATTTTCAGATGTTTTCAAACTTACATTTATTCAAGTTGCAGTTAGAAATCCTCCTGAGTACTTGCTTTGCGGGAAGTGGATCGATCCTACTCGCAAGCCATCGAAGGACAATACTTTTACAATCATCAAGCCTAGATGAGTACCCAGCCAAAATATGAGCATCATTCATGCCTGAAAGACCATCTCTTGAGGCAATTTTTCTTGCAGCTTCAGATATAGCATTCTGGCAAATTTGGGTGCAACACTCATTTACAGGATCAACTTTTTCACATGCAGCCAGAAGGGAAGTTGAATCAACAACGCTTTCAAAATCATTAACATCTTTCACAGGGCAAGAAGCTTCAGTGAGGTTTGATGGATACACTGAGCATATTGTCTGTAGGGTTTCATTAGCGCCCTGACTCGTTAGGATCTCCTGAACATCTGACAAGCAGTGCATTGCTTGGGCCATGTCCAAAGCAAGGGTCCCGGAATCTTTACTAGACTGCCCAATGAGAATCACCAGAGTGGCCTGTAATTGTGGGCAACATATTACATTGGCTAGAAAAGGAGCAAAGGAAGCCAAGCAATCAACTGCGGTGGTGCTGATCATACTATCAGCAGCTGAAAAATTTAAAGTACAAAGACCTGCAAATCAGAAAGCAATACTGAATTACTGCTAATTAAAAGCCAAGTAACAAATATGAAATATCTCAACTCTTAGAATAATCACAAAAATTCTGTAACACTTTACAAGCAAGAAATATTGGAAAATGTACTGGTATATTAAGAATGTATCCACATATGGACAAATAAAAGCACTTATTTCATTCGAAATAATGAAAAACTGATATTTAATCATAGCATACACATATTGTGGTAAAATTACTGAAGTCACCTTTCTTGAAATGCATATCTCCGTCTCCGTTTCTCTCCATTTTTTTTTAATCTTCCCTAATTTATTTTATACTATTTTATTTCCAGCAAGACTTTTCAAATAATACATATACTCAATTATCCAAAAAAAAAAAAACTGGAAATTATGGTCTTGAGAAAAGTCATAAGAACAGAATTTGTCAAATTAACTTCAATTTTTTAATTGGAACTTAATAAAACTAAATGACAGTTATTTACACTTCTTTCTTCTGAAGTTACCAGTGACTCTAGTGCATGAGCATGGACCCAAATTGGTCATCCAGAGTGTTACCCTGCATGTACTGTGCCTTCATAGTCCAAAAACCATGCTAATCAGAGAATCCTACCCATTCAGTCAAAGAAGTCCGGCAGAAAGAATGGATGATTATGAAAATTCTCAACCAAAGTTCCAACCGCCATTCATTCTTTTTCCAATAAAATCCCCTTGTTTAAGGGTTTAGATAGCTGGATGTACTTTTACGGCTATGACCCATCCATGGTATGTCCTTCTGGACAAGTAGTAGTTACAAAACTCACCAAATGAAGACTCAGCCAAGTTGACTTGTGTCTGCATGTGTGATAGTTTATATTCATCTGCTAGTTCAAGAACAATGGTTACATATGATATACAAGATTCAAGAACCATTCAAGTCTTTGTGATGACTGATGATCCATTGACCATTCTGACTCTGCTCAACTCACTTTGACACGGAGTCAAGTCGGGATTCATGTTTTTGACCTTTGGAAAATGGCTTGACATTATACATATCAGGCACATCTACAACGATAAAAAACTGATACTTTGGGAGATAAAAAGTAATCCAAAACCTTAGGATTCCCTATGCTTCTTACATACTATTCAACTTCACATGAGAAGATTTTACTGCACAAAATTTGCACCTGATAACCTTGGCATGGTATTGTTTGTGTAAGGTGTCAGGGGAGAAGGTGCTAGAAGAGGAATGAAGGGTTGAGGAGCCTTGGTTGGGGAGGTGTCGGGCAAAAGAATATCTGCCTTTTCCTCCACTAGAAGTGAACCTTGCTGATATTGCACATGCTGGTACAGTAATGGGAGGCTATTTCTCTCAGAATCAGGAACAATATCCATTTGCACGCAGTTGGATTCATATAAACCTGGAACAAAAGCATATTCAGTAAAGATATCAAGAGAAACGCCATAAGAAAGGCAACCGTGGTCATCTAAAAGTTAGAAAAGGGAGACCTTTTAAAAGCAATGCAACCAAATGAACCCTTGTGACATTTGATAAACTGTCACGGTGCAAAATAAACAGCATCATGTTCTTATGCAAAAGTTTGCACAAAGCAGCAATGGGGAGCCATTATTAGCTGATAAATGTTATAGTCAACGTTTGAAAACTAGGACTCAGGGTGCAGCTCGGTGAGCCTTGAGTTGAGTCATATCAGTCAAGTCCAATTTGAACTGGGCAAGTTGGACAGAGTTGCACCCAAAACTGTAAGACTGAGTTGGGCCAAGCCTCACACAAAATTCCAGTATGAGTCAGCACAGTTGCACCCAACAGCTCCTCTGTCTAGATTGAGCAGTGCTGACTTGGCTGATACACATAGGACTAGGCCAAATCCTATCTAAATATGCATATTGGAGGGTGGCCCTCAATTCATCAATGCTCAATTCTGAATTGGCCAAGACTCAAGCAATTTTTAGAACTATGGTTATACTTGAAGTTGAAACATAAAAGACGAGAAGATGAAGATGAGAGAAGAAAAGGTAGGGCCAACTTCGACCAATTTACTCAGCCACTTAAATCATTAACTATTTGTTTCACAAGGAATAAATTTTTTAAATTGCATATCTAAAGTGAAAAAAAAAAAAAGATAAAGACAAAAAGAGTACATATGGAAAATTCCAAGAAAAGCCCTTCATAGATATCAACCACTTCAAAACTCTCCCATAAAGTTCGGGCATAAAGAGTACATTTTTGAGAACCAGCTAAGAACTTATTTGTAATTTTCTAGTATTTTTGGACAAATTTGTAATTGTGAGAAACTTTGGTGAGAGGTTTTTTTTTGGTAATTTCTGATAATAGTGAATAATATACAAATTGTTAGAGCTGGTCTTCATGATGGACGGATGAGCAGTGACAGAACCAGAATTCTAAGATGAAGAGAATAAGTTTTGGAATATTGGATGATCTCCAATGATCAGTCCTTGCTTTACTTATAGATTTATTGGCCTTAATCAAGGCAATTACAATCTCTAACAGAGGAAAGAATATAAAGAATATTGATACAGTTGTATAAAAGGAAAGAGATTAAAATAGATTGATGAGTTAGTCAACTAATCCTAATCCCACGTGATGTATGAGAATGGGCCAGTGGGCCTATTGTACATGGGTCTTGGATCAGCTATTGTTAACATCCCCCCTCAAATTGATGCTGGTCAAATAGTAGCAATTTGCGAACCAGAAACTCATGACGTGGCCGAGGCAGTCCTTTGGTGAAAATGTCAGCAAGCTGGAGTTCACTTGATACATGTGGAAGACTGATGACCTGACGATCATATTCATCGCGAATAAAATGACAATCCACCTCGATATGTTTCGTACGTTCATGAAAAACTGGATTTTCGGTGATACGGATGGAGCTAGTGTTGTCCGCATGAAGTGGGGTAGCCGAGGTTTGAGGAAACCCAAGATCTTTAAGAAAGCCACGAAGCCAAAGGATTTCAGAACAGGCAGCTGACATAGCACGATACTCCGATTCAGTGGAAGATCTGGAGACGCGTTCTTGCTTTTTACATTTCCATGAAATGAGGGATTCACCCAAGTACATACACCAACCCGTGGTAGATCTGCGAGTATCCAGGCATCCGGCCCAGTCGGCGTCAGAGTAAGCTGTAAGTTTTAATGGTGTGCCAACCGGAAAAAAACAATCCTCGGGTCAGAGAACCAAGAATGTACCGAATGATCCGTTTGACAGCAACCAGATGGTGATGTCGAGGTGTTGTCATGAATTGACTAACAACATTTACAGCATATGAGATGTCGGGGCGAGTGATGGTCAAGTAAATCAAACTGCCGACTAAGCGTCTGTAGAGTGTTGGGTCGGATAGAAGATCACCATCATCTTTCTTAAGTTTCACATTTACTTCCAATGGAGTGTCCACAGGTGTGGCCTCTTTGAGCCCAGCAAGATCAACTAGGTCAGTAGCATACTTATGCTGATGAAGAAATAGACCCCTCTTAGACTGGTGAACCTCAAGGCCTAAGAAATATGTTAAGGGACCGAGATCTTTCATATGAAATGCAGCTTGAAGAGAGGATTGAAGATTCTTGATCATATTACTATGAGTTCCTGTAATGATAATGTCATCCAATAAGACCAGAAGGATGGTAATAGCATGAGTGGTTTTACTGATGAAGAGTGACGGATCATAAGGACTTTGAACAAATCCAAGTTGAAGTATAGTAGCCCGAAATTTCTCAAACCAAGCTCTGGGTGCTTGTTTAAGACCATACAAGGAGCGACGGAGCTTTGCCACCTCATTTTTAGCAGTAGAGTCATAGCCTTGAGGAAGGCGCATGTAGACATCTTCTTTGAGATCTCCATGGAGAAAGGCATTCTTGACATCCATCTGATAAAGAGGCCAAGAGCGGGATGCAGAAATAGCCAGAATGGTACGCACAGTGGTCATCTTGGCGACCGGAGCAAATGTCTCATCATAGTCAATGCCATACTCCTGTCGGTTCCCAAGAGCTACTAAGCGAGCTTTATAACGAGCCAAAGTACCGTCAGGATGTAACTTGATAGAGTAAACCCACTTGCATCCAATGGGTTTGATGTTAGGAGGACATGAAACCACATCCCAGGTATGATTATCATTCAGAGCGTCCAGTTCTTCCTGCATGGCCTGACGCCAACACTGATGTTGCACTGCTTGGGAAAAACCATTAGGTATATGAACCGAAGACAGAGTAGCAATTAAGGATGTATGGGTGAAGCCAAATCGATCAGGGGGACGGGAAATCCTGGATGATCGACGGGGGACGAACTGAGAGGTATCTGGAGGTTGTTCAGGGTCAAGTGCCGTGGAAGAGGATATATCAGGAGGCTCAGGTGCAGTAATAGTTTCCTGTCGACGCCTTTCATACACAAGAAGAGGTTTGATAGGATCCATAGGAAGAACCGGAGAATCAGTAAAACCAGGAACAAGTGAAAATGTGGGAGATGTATCTTGATCAAGAGAATGAGGAAAAAAATATTGATGTTCAAAGAACACCACATTACGAGAAATCCTGATACGTTTGACCTTTGGATCATAACAGACAAATCCTTTCTGATCATTCGCATAACCTAAAAAAACACACTTTGAAGATTGAGCAGATAGTTTTGTTCTTTCTACCGGGGGAAGAAGAACAAAACATACACACCCAAAAACATGGAGATGAGAATAAACAGGATGCTTATGAAATAAACGAAAATAAGGTGTTTCATGATTTATACGTGGTGAGGGTAGCCTATTGATAACGTGAACAGCTGTGGACAAAGCCTCTGGCCAAAATCTTGGTGGAACAGAGGATTCTAAGAGTAGGGACCGAACAATGTCTAGGAGATGTCTATTTTTCCTCTCAGATACACCATTTTGTTGTGGTGTATAAGGGCATGATTTTTGAGAGATAATTCCTTTGTTTTGTAAAAAGGTCTGAAACTCATTAGAAACATATTCACCACCTGAATCTGTGCGGAGTGTTTTAATGGAGGTGGAGAAGTGATTTTCCACATAGGCTAAGAAAATTTTAAACGTAGCAAACACCTCAGATTTTGCATGCAAAAAGTAAATCCATGTAAAACGACTATAGTCGTCAATGAATGTAACAAAATATTTAACATGAGAGTGTGATGGAACAGGTGCGATACCCCATACATCACTATGAACAAGATCAAAACAGTGCAATGATGAAGTAGTGCTAATGGGAAAAGGGAGAGTCTTGCTCTTACCCATTTTACAACTAGAACAATTTAAGAACACATCTTTAAGAGAAATCTTATTATCAGATAGCAAACCAGATTTAAACAAGGACAATAAAGTGCGAGAATGAGGATGGCCTAAACGATTGTGCCATAATTGGCTATTATTTGAACTAGAAGCTGAAAACAATGCAGAGGAACTCAAACTTCGATCTTGTGTAGAAAGTTGGAATGGAAACAGACGACCACACTTAGGCCCCTTCGCTATCACCTTCCCCGATGCTTGATCCTGTATAACACAACCAGAACGAGAAAAAGAGACCGAGCAGTCATTATCAACGAGTTGTCCAACAGATATTAAATTTGTAGATAACTGAGGAGAAAGAAAAACATGACTCAAAGGTAATGAATGTGAGACCTTACCAATGGCAGTAATGGGTATACTGCCACCATCTGCGGTATTGATTCGGAGAGTTCCATCATAAGGTTTTATTTGAGATAAAGTATCAAAAGAATGAGTCATATGATTAGAAGCCCCCGAATCCATATACCAGGTGGAGTTTGACTGTTTGGTTTTACCTGAGAGACCAAGAGCGGAAAAAGCACTGACAATCATCTGTTGAACCATGTCAGGAGTAACAGAAGGGGAAGCAGGTGAAGGAGAAGCAGGTGAAGCAGGTGGAGCAGGTGAAGCAGGCAACATAGTATTAGCAGCAGGACGAAAGAATGCAGAGGAAGACGCATCCAAAGTGGCCAGATTGGCTTTCTGAGAGGAATTTTGAGCTCGACGCCGACATTCAGGAAGAACGTGACCTTTGCGTTTGCAGTACGAGCAATATTTATTATTGCACTGAGTGGCAACATGTCCATATTTCTGACAACTATAGCACTGCACTTTGGTCATATCTCTGGGCGGCTGGGCGGAACGTGCAACATAGGCTGCAGTTACTGGAGCTGGTGAAAGTGCTTGTTGGAGAACAGCCTGAGTGTTAAGACGTTGTTCCTCCCGAAGGAGTTCCCCAAAACAAGAATCAATAGATGGAGAAGGCATTCTGCTCATCAGATTTGAACGAATTTGTTCAAACTCAGGGCGAAGTTTCATCAAAAATTGATCCCTTTGACTGGTAGAGTGTATGTTCTGAACGACCGCAATAGAGGCATCAGGGAGGCTGGAGTAGATAATCTCAGTGTAGTCCGTCCATAAACGAATAAATTGAGAGTAATATTCTTGAATGGACATGGTTCCCTGAGTAAACTGAGACAGTTCATGTTCTAAATGGAACCTCCGAGCAGAGTTATCCTGTTGATATACCTGTTTTAAGTAGTCCCACATGCCTTTGGCTGATTTGTATGGCCTAAGGTTGAGGATGTATTGGGGATCGACTGATCCCAGAAGCCAAGTCATGATCTTTGCATCTTTGGTTTCCCATGCGGAGATGGCCTTGACATCCGCGCTGGGTTTTGGATCAGTCCCATCTATATGACCCCATAATTCCTTTCCTTTAAGATATATCTGAAATTGGAATCCCCATGATGTATAATTTGTTCCATTGAACTTCACCAGTGAAAGTTCAGTTTTGTCCATGATCAAAAAATGCTTAAGAAGTGATTCCAGACAGCCACCAATCAGATCACAGGCCAGATCAGAACCAATCACAACAACTACAATGGTTCAGATCAAGATCACACAGAATAGATGGATCAGATGACACTTAATCAGTGTCTAGAACTGTTCCCAGAGGACAGAATGCTAACAGTGCTCAAAACTTGGTGAAAAGGGAACCCAGACGACCCTGTCGTCAGTGGGAAAAAGACCACGTGGGGCTCACCAAATGATCTGTATCCAGATCTGAGGATGGAGATGAGTGAGCAGCAGAATCCTACAACTTCTGGAAGTGGTTTCAGGCTGAACGAATCCAAATCCAGAGTTTTGGACGGCTGTGATGAATATATAATGACAAAACTGATTTTCCACAAAAAATGGTAGATGGCCTACCTGTGATGATCTATAAATCTTCAAAAAATCTTCATAAAGAAGCAAAAAACAGTCGACCAAGATGGGGAGAATCCGCTGACTTGAAGATGATGATCTCAGATGGGCCACAAATGATCTGAGACGATCAGAAGACTATCTGTATGAAATAAACACAAATCAGTGATCTGGTTGTTGCTCATATGACAGATCCTTGATCTGTTTGCTTGAAATCACAAGATTAAGATGACAAATCCTTGATCTGTATGCTTCGAAGGTGGGCCGCAGTGATCAGATTGCAAAAATCTTGATGAAGATCTACTTTGAGTATGCACGAACAGCCACAAGCAAATGCTGATGACTGTTTTTACCAAGATTCGAAGAAGCAGCAGCTAAAAAATTATCAGATGGCTCTGATACCATGACAGAACCAGAATTCTAAGATGAAGAGAATAAGTTTTGGAATATTGGATGATCTCCAATGATCAGTCCTTGCTTACTTATAGATTTATTGGCCTTAATCAAGGCAATTACAATCTCTAACAGAGGAAAGAATATAAAGAATATTGATACAGTTGTATAAAAGGAAAGAGATTAAAATAGATTGATGAGTCAGTCAACTAATCCTAATCCCACGTGATGTATGAGAATGGGCCAGTGGGCCTATTGTACATGGGTCTTGGATCAGCTATTGTTAACAAGCAGTTCTCATGGTTCTCTCCATATTCTTTCTCCTTTTTTTTTTGTTGATAGCGGTAAATTTTATTAAAGAAAAGAACCAAGCAAAACAGGAACCAGACTAAAGGAAAGAAACAAGGAAAACAAAATAACTACACATCAAAAGAAATATGCAACCGAAGAACTCCATCCCTTGCTAGACCATCCGCCATAGTGTTAGCTTCACGTGGAATGTGATTAAAAGAAGCTTTTAATTGAGTCGAGATATCTTGCACCTCTCCTATACCAAATATGCCAATCTCCATGGGAAAGTAGATTTTCCAAAGGCCCATTGAATTGTTGAAAATGAGTCACCTTCAATGATTGCTCTGTAGCCTCCCAACTTATGCAATTCACGACAGTCAACAAGTAAAGCATAAACTTCAGCACCATTGAAATCTGACGAACTCACTGGACCAGAAAAATTCTTCACAACAACCCCTGAAGAGTCTCGAATAACACCTCCAATCTCTCCCAAATGGATATGCTTGAAGAAACTACCATCAAAATTCAACTTTAGGAGACCAGCTGGGGGACGGTTCCACTTAATTCTATGCAAGATTTTGGAGTGGCATTCCCCTATTAAATTGGCTGCCCAAGATCTATCAAATCTTCTAAAGAAATTCCTGCAAATTCTGCCTTCTTACTTGCCCACTCCGAAACATTCCAAACAATAGACTGAACAATCTCATCAGCAGAGTTGCTTTTACTTTTGAAAATTCTATTCTTCCTTTACAACCAAATCTTCCAAAGGCCAGCATAAAGGGACAACCGCCATAATATACGACCTCGGATTGAACTAGCTAAAGCTCTGATCTTCGTTTCCTCCTCTTGTTTACTTTTTTTTTTATTTCTTTTTTTTTTTTTTTAGATTCAAAGTTTCAACTTGGTATCAGAGAAAATGATTCATCAATCCTCTCTTCTTCCTTCTTAGTTTCACCGTTTATCATATCCTTTTTTTATCCTTTTTTTCTGTAATTTCATCACCCTTCAAAATCCCATCCATATCAATCCCTAAAACCTCCGGAAAACCCTCAAAACCAAGTCCAAAACATTATAATCATAACTCTATGTCCCCTATGCTTTTTCATTAAATCCACACTTCCTTAAACTCTAAAATGCCTCTAAAACCCAACCCTAATTTTATATCTGAAAGTTACAGGATAACTCAGATTTGGGTTTTCAAGCCAAGATAAACTGTCAGATTTGGGTCTTCAAGCCAAGATTAACTGTCAGATTTGGGTCTTCAAGCCAAGATTAACTTAAGGAGAGGAGTTTTCTAGTTATAGAGTTAACATTATCATGTAGAGATCTATGTAAACCCACCAACTGAAGATAGCATTCATGTGATCATGTCCTTTGTATGAGGGAAACAGGCTAGTAATGCCCTAGTGGAACATCTTGTCAAAGTTTGTGATTCTTGAGTTTTTATGTCAAGATTTCAAAGTGCTTTTGAAGATCAAGTTGACAAATTTCCTCACAAAAGCAGTCGTAAGAAGAAGCAGAATTCGATGTTTATTCCAAGCTGGGTATAGCAGATATCAATGCACTTGCTTGAAGGGGAGTTTTGAGAAGCAATAAAAGACTTATTTGTCATTTCCAGTAATTATGGACTAATCTTTAATTATGAGAAACTTTGGCGAGAAGGTTTTTTGTAATTTTGTGTAATAGCGAATAATATTAATGAAGTGTTAGGGCTGATCATAATGAAGGTTGAATAGCTGTCCTCATGGTTCCTCCAAATTGATTCCCCTCCTCTAAAACCCCAATCTTATTCTTCTATAATCATTTAGGTTTTTTTAATTAATTTTCTTGTCCCAACAAAGTTTCAACAGTCATACCCAGCTTGACTACGAGATTTTCAAGTATGAAAGGTAACCTGTCCTCACATCACACAGGATGGTGACTAATACTTCGTCCACTGCTGTTGGTCAGCTGGTTAGGGAGATGGGTGTATCATGTATGACACAAAGTGTGCGAGTTTAAGTCCTCCATGTAGAAAAAGGGGAAAAAATTGTGGCTAATCCTTGATGTCACCCTCTGATTAAACAAAACTCAATAAACTTCGTTATCTCATGAAAAACTCAGTACCCCATGAGATGGATAACTCCATTGTACCACATAGGAAGTTCATCATCAATTTCCAAACCAATGCACAAGGTTTGTGTAGAGTAAAAGAGTAGTTTTCATCACACTTTTTCTGTTTGAAGGGGCAGAGGCTTATTTCTAGACGGGGCATGGGCCATCTAGCACATAGGACATAGGACTTCTTGGGCCTTTTTGAGGTCCGCGGGGGTGAGTACCCCCAATACCCAATACATGGGTCTGCCAGTGGCCATAATGGTATTGCACACAAGGAAGGCTATCATACCTCCTGATCTTGTATCATGTTCTTTGCAATAATTCCGATAAACTTCTTAGGTTGTTTACAACAAACTAAATATAACATTATGGATATATAGGACAATAGAATGATAACGATGATGACGATGATGATGGCATACAGAGAGATCCAGTCCTCTCAAATGACTTCTCTTTGAAAGCCAAGTGATTGACTATTTTCTTATAAAGATATTCTACTTAACCTCTTTTTCTATGTCTATCATCCATATGTACAACGAATGTTCTAGTTCACCCATTAAAAGAACAAGAAGGATACAAGGACAGCAAATAACGTAACAAAGAGAAAAACTGATAATAGAGATCAGTGAAAATGGGGAACATCATGGTTTAGAATCTCAGAAGAGGAGCGTGTTGCAATCAAACTACAAAAGCGATACCGCCGATGCAGCGTGAAAATACATAGCCGTCACTATGGTACCTATGATCTTGCCTCAAATCCTGAAAAAAAAATCTTAAGAAGTTTAGGATATTGGAAATGCTAGAATCTAAATGCACGACCAGAAAATGCAGATCCAGAGGCACCTTCTAAGGAGAACATACTAAAAAAGAGGATGTATCCCCTTTGGAAGAGGTATGTTGACAAAGATCTTCCAGCTCTCTTTAAAGCACATTTGACCAGTAAGGTGCTTAAATTGTAGTCCAGTAATGAGCTGGAGGTCATGGCTTCGAACTGTATGGGGCCTTACCCGATACACACTACACAATGCTAGTGAGTGGTGTTGTGTATACGGGGTTTTATTACAGAACCTGAGAGATAGAAAGGAGGGAGAAAAGACTCTTTGGAAGAGTTGGTCATGCCTCAATGGAGGATCGACTTGTATTTTTATATACATGAATGGCCTTAATCAAGGCTACAATTGATGAGAATTAAAATAAACAGAATATTTACCTACTATATTGGCTTACAATATTTTCTAAGAAGAGAAGGTACATCTATACAGATTTTGGCTACAAGTCCTTCTAGATATCACTCGTGTGGTATTATATACATGGGCCTAACGGGCTTCTGGATTTCTTAATGTCAGTCTTCTACACTCCCCCTCAAATTGATGTGGGAAGGAAGAAAACATCAATTTGCTGGTAAGATCATTATGACGAGTTTTGGGAAGTGCTTTTGTGAATATATCCGCCAGTTGATGATGAGTAGAGACATGAGGCAACTTTATCTTCTCAGTAACAACATGCTAACAGATGAAGTGACAATCAATCTCAATATGCTTCATCCTTTCATGGAAGACCGGATTGTTCGCTATTTTGGTGGCACTAGTATTGTCCACATAAAGAGGTGAAAAAGTATAAGGGTTACTGGAATAACCTAAGAGAAATGGAGAAGAGAAGAAAGAAGTTTTGGAAGAATTGGTCATTCCAAGAGAGGATCGACCATGCCATTTTATAATCTCATTGTGCCTAATCATAGGCTGTAATTACAATCAGAATTAAAGAAAGAATAAATCCTAATCTTCTGTACAAGGAAACAAGAGGAGAGAAATTTGTTCTACAGTAGTTGACCAAATCCCACAAGTGGGATATTATACAAGACTATACATGGGCCTAGTTGAGTTGGGCCTAGGCCTTATATTGATGAGCTATTTTCTACACTCCCCCTCAAATTGATGTGGGAAGACACAAAACATCAATTTGCTAGTAAGATCATTATGACGAGTTTTGGGAAGTGCTTTCGTGAATATCCGCCAACTGATGATGAGTAGAGACATGAGGCAACGTTATCTTCTCAGTAACAACATGCTAACGGATGAAGTGACAAGCAATCTCAATATGCTTCATCCTTTCATGAAAAACCGGATTGTTTGCGATTTTGCCTCAGCGGAAGATTTTGAAAGGGTTGTTTGCTTCTTGCACTTCCAACAAATGAGAGATTCCCCAAGAAACATACACCAGCCAGTGGTAGATCTCCGAGTATCTGGGTAGCCAACCCAGTAAGCATCCGCATAAGCTAATAAGTGCAGAGAAGCACTAGAAGGGTAAAAGATACCATGGTGAAGAGTGCCTTTAACATAGCGGAGGATTCGCAAAGCAAGGTGAGGCTTGTGGGAATTGCTAACAGTATGAACCGCATGAGAAATATCCAGCCTAGTCATAGTTAAGTAGAGCAAAACTACCAGCAATCCGTCGGAAAATGGAAGGATCATCCAGAGGAGGGCCGCCATCCGTACTAATTTTGTTGTTCAATTCCATAAAGGGCTCACCCGGTGCACAAAGTGCTCCCCGGCTAAGCGGGGGTAGGGGGAGGGTGGGCGCATGTGTACGCAGCCTTACCCTTGCATTTTTGCAAAGAGGCTGTTTCCACGCCTCAAACCCGTGACCTCGAGGTCACCAAAGGAGCAACTCTACCGTTCTAATTTTGTTGTTCAATTCCATAGGTGTATCAAAAATGTTAGCATCATCAAGCCTAGCCGAAGTGATCAAATCTGTAGCATACTTGTGTTGATGAACCCTAATGCCGGATTTGTTACACACAAACTCAAGCCCCAGGAAATAAGTGAGAGGACCAAGATCCTTCATTTTTGAAAATGGCGAGTGAGATGGTGTTTGAGACTAGTAATGCCTGTAACACCATTGCAACTGATAATCATATCATCAACATAAACCAAAAGAAATGTGTAGCCCTTCGGTGTCCATCTAAGAAATAAGGAACTATCAGAATGACTCTGACGAAATCCAGCTTGAAGAAAAGATGCCCGAAATTTATCAAACCAAGCTCGGGGAGCCCGCTTTAGCACATAAAGAGATTTTCGCAACTTATAAACATGCTTTGGAGGACAGGCATAACCTGGAGGTGGCTTTAAATAAACAGTCTCTCGCAATTCCCCATGGAGAAACGCATTTTTGACATCCATTTGCCACAGAGGGCAGTTGTGGGGCTGCAGATACACAAAGAAGGGTGCGAACGGTGGTCATTTTAGCCACTGGTGCAAAGGTCTCTTCATAGTCAATCTCATATTCCTACTTATAACCTTGCGCAACCAGTCTGGCTTTGTAGCGATCAAGACTCCCATCAAAGTGAACTTTTACGGAATAAATCCATTAACTGCCAATAATAGATGCTCCTTCAGGAGCTAGCACCAATTCCTATGTTTTGTTTGCCTCAAGAGCGAGCAACTCCTCATTCATAGCATCCAGCCAGTACGCTATCTTCGAGGCCTATGAATATGTGGTGGGTATAGGAGCACTATCTAAAGAAGTAAGAAGAGTAGGAAATCCAAAGCGGTGAGGGGCAACTGAAGGGCGACTAGAACGTTGCAGAGGGATGATACTATCAGAAGAGTCATTAGTAACTGAAGATGAAGTAGGCGGCACTAGGAGATGATCAGGAGAAGGAGGCACCATAGGAGGAACCGTATTACGCCGGACATAGACTTTGGTAATAGTTGATGGAGAAGTAGACTCGAGGAATTGTGGCAAACTAGACAAAGCAGCAGGATGACTATCCAAACGCAAGGAAAAGAAGGGAACATGTTCCAAGAAGATGACATTACGACAAATTCGCATGCATTTTTCGGACCATTCATAACTCAGAAAACCCTTGTGTTCATTACTCCAGCCAAGAAAGATGCCTTTGTCAGCCTGTGGTGATAACTTAGTGCACTCGGTGGGTGGCAGATGAACAAAACACAAACAACCAAAAACACCTAAGTGAGAATATGAAGAGGCATGACCAAAGATGATGGTACCAACCCCAGAAATGAGTAATTGATCTCCATTAGCAGTGGTTATTTTTTCTTTTCCAATGTAAGGGTGAGAGTCCATAAAGCTATGTTCTACTGATGTCATGTGCTTTGAGGCTCCTGAATCTAAAAACCATGTGGATGGGGTGATAGAGGAAGAAAGAGAGGATGAAGAATGAAAGGCAGGAAATGCTATAGGAGAATGAGTTTGATACATACCACCATTAAAGGCCATAGATGCATATGCTGAGGTCACCGTGTTTTGAATCAACTCATGAATCTGGGCAGGAGTCATAGATACAACCTGGAAGAAGTACTTCCCATATCAGATGAAGGTGCTTGAGCTAGAAATGCAGCTGGAACATTTTGTCTTGCAAGATTGGAAGAAGTCTTCTTCTGTTGTGTCTCATTCCTTCGCTGTAAGCTGCGACAGTCATCAATAAGATGACCAGAGCATTTGCAATATCTGCAAACCAATTTCTTGAGACAATTTTAGGCAATATGATCGAAGCCTTTGCATTCATAACATTGAGTAGGTTTCTGATTTGGGGTTGCTAGAAGAGCAGAATCAGCAAGAAGATGTGCAATGAAGGCCTTTGGTTCTTCAAAAAATGGCACATTGTGAGGTGAGTTGAAGTTCTTCTTGGAAGCAAGTATCAAGATTGGCAAAGACCTCTTGATTCATGAGAGCAGAACGAACAGATTCAAACTCAGGTCTTAGATTCATAAGAAACTAACTAATGTGAGTTTCCTCTTGTAATTTAAGAGCTTTAGACAAAAATCCAGAAGAGACAGTTTGAATCAGCATATAGTCCCGTTCAGTCCATCAGGTGAGTAAACCATTGAAATACTCCTGCACAAATTTATCTCCTTGACAGTATTTAGCAATTTCACTATCCAAGTGAAACTTTCAGGCTTTATTGGTTTGATGGTAGACCTTCTTGAGATGAGCCCACATATCAGATGCTGCAGTATAGGCTTGAAGAGCCACGGCAAGAGAGGGATCAATAGAGTTAAGCACCCAAGTAACCATTTTAGCATTTTCCTTGAACCAAGTGGCTAAGGCCTTAGAGTCAATAGCATTTTCCTTGCAGTAGTAGGTTTGGTTGTTGGCCCATCAAGATAACCAAATAACCCTTGGCCTTCTACAAAATTCTTTAAATGAAAGGACCAAGACATATAATTATTCCCATTGAATTTAATTGCAATAGTGTCCTATTTTTCCATTGTCTCCAAAAGCAGCAGACTAATAAATCAACAAACACAGTGATTGAATTGCAAAAGTCAAATCAGCAAGCAAATGAAATGAACAGAGTCCCACGTCTTGATCAATCAGCCCTCAGATAAGCAAGAGACATCCAATAGTGGAGAACATTCAATCAACAGTAAAAGGAAGTTCTGATCTGTGATATTTAACTAAACCAAGCATAAAAGATGCAGATCTACGTGCAAACTCAGATTAGATGAAGCATACACAACATCCAGAAGCTGAAATTCATGAAAACTCAGATCTATCGAAGTCCAGAAACTCCAAACAAAAAAAAAAGGCCCCGGGCGACCTTGAAATTTGATTCTATTGGACTGCATGGGCCCCGCAGAATGGTTGGAATCAAGATCAAGACTCAATCCTGATATCGAACTACACCCAGCCTCCTGCTGGTGAAGTATGATTGAATATGACTTCAGATCCAAAATTCTGGACAGTCATGATCAAAACAATACATAAAAAAACTGAAAATCACAAAAGTGATTAGAAGTTTAGAACACCAACCTTCAAGTGTCGAAAAACTCTCAAGAAATCTCCAAAAATCCTAGCAAGAGTGGTCGACACTGACTGTAGTGGTGGTCAAGGCAATCTAATCGATCACAGGTGGGCCACTGTAGATCATAGGTGATCTACAGTAGATGCACGATCTGCCTGGTACAAGCTTGCTTCGTAACAGATCCCAGATATGTTATTCTTCAAAAGAGAGAATAAATCCAAGAGAAGAAAAATGCTCTGATACCATATAAGGGTTATTGGAATAACCTGAAAGAGATGGAGAAGAGAAGAAAAAGTTTTGGAAGAATTGGTCATTCCAAGAGCAGATCGACCATGCTATTTTCTAATCTCATTGTGCCTAATAATAGGGCTGTAAAGAATAAATCCTAATCTTCTATACAAGGAACAAGAGGAGAAAACCTATTGTACAGTATTTGACCAAATCCCACGCGTGGGATATTATACAAGACTATACATGGGCCTAATTGAGTTAGGCCTAGGCCTTATATTGATAAGTTATTTTCTACAAAAAGTACCAACAAGGACACCCAATTCACAAAGAAGACAGCGTAGCCAGATAATTTCAGCACTAGCGGATGACATTGCCTGATATTCTGCTTCAGCAAGAGATTTTGAAAAAGTGGTTTGCTTCTTGCACTTCCTGGAAATAAGAGATTCTCCAAGAAACATACACCATCCAGTGGTAGATCTCCAAGAATCTGAGTAGCCAGCGCAGTCAGCGTTCGCATAAGCTGATAGGTGCAGGGATGCACTAGAAGGGTAGAAGATACCATGATTAAGAGTACCGCAAAGCAGCAGCAAGGTGAGGCTTATGGGGATTGCTAACAAACTAGTTAACAGTATGAACTGCATGAGTAATATCCGGTCTAGTCATAGTTAAGTAGAGCAAACTACCAACAATCCGTCGAAAGACGGAAGGATCATCCAGAGGAGTGCCATCATCCTTACTGATTTTGTTGTTCAATTCATAGGTGTATCAAAGATGTATACCATATTACAGAACCGGAGAAATAGAAAGGAGGAAGAAAAGACTCTTTGGAAGAATTGGCCGTGCCTCACTGGAAGGTCGACTTGTATTTTTATATACATAAATGGCCTTAATCAAGGCTACAATTGATGAGAATTACATTAAACAGAATATTTACCTACTATATTAGCTTACAATATTTTCTAAGAGAAGGTACATCTATACAGATTTTGGCTACAAGTCCTTCTAGATATCACTCGTGTGATATTATATACATGGGCCTAATGGGCCTAACGGGCTTCTGGACTTCTTAATGTCAGTCTTCTACAGGTTTTACCAATGATCAACCGCAAACGGGGTCGGCGGGGTCCTCGTCAGAAAACAAAAGAGCCATAAAAAACTAAAACAATATTATATGACTTCGCTCTAGGCTGCCCTTTTTATATATATATAACTTTGTGCCTTTGGTTCCAATCAAGTCCCAGCACCTCCCTTAGGTTTGTATAGTTTTTCCTCAATGGGAGCACACCAATTTGTCTTTCTCTCAAATGTCAATGGATGACCATTATCTTTATTTCCTTGTGAACTGCCTCTGTAAGGTACTAAAGCAAAAGCGGATCTCTCTGGTTGAGGATCCATAACAGTCATAGTTACGCTGATGCATCTTTATTCCTCCCATAGGAAAATATAATATTGCTCCTAAAGATAGTAGGGTCACTAAAGTTAAGAGGAATGGACTTGATATACTAATATTTGGCAATAAGGCCCTTAGGAAGACCAAAAAAAAGAAGTGATGTAGCTGCACCTGTTGCTTCGATTCATTAGATGTTAGGTAGGTTGACAATGACTTAGTTCATCACGCATACCTCGAAGAAAAAGAATAATAACTCCAATAGAGCTTTTGTCCCTATTGAAACTGTCATTTCTTATAGCAACTAATAAATTCGAGCAACTTCTGCACATAGGATGCAACTACCAGGGGCGGACCCAGAAATTCTTCATTTGGGGGGGTTGGGGGGGGGGGGGGGGGCACTATGCGGGAAAAGTATTTTGGGAGGGCCACATATAAAAAAAAAATGTAGTTTAAAAATATATAGGGGCTTTTTGAAAATTTTTTTTTTTTTTTTTTTTTTGGGGGCGTGGGGGGGGGGGGGGGGGGGGGGGGGGCATATGTAGAAATTTATAAAAAACTTGTAAAGAAAAGAAGGGGGGGCGGGGGGGGCATGGAAACTACCACCCCACAATCCTTCAAAATCGCAGAAAACATGTGTGTGAGATATCCTTGTTCCATGGCTGGGAGGAGCCATGACATTACTGTTTGTCTTAAGCTTCCTAATCATCAACATTACCATCATTTGTCTTCGGTTTAGGGGTCTTTCATATGATGTATCCCATCTTTTGAATTTCATCAAGCGTTAAATTTGATGATTGTGACCACAAATAATTGGTTTCATCAAATTGGGTTTAATTAGCTGAAATGATTGGTTATCCTGTGAGGTACTTGGTCTGAATCCCTAGGAGATTTGACAGCACAATACTACTTGGCTGGAACTAGTTTGAAGTTTCAGCCATACTGGTCTGAATCTACTTTAGTGTTATTGACTAGCAGGTATCATTCAATGTAGCTTGAAGCTCAACTATCATTCTCTCCACAACTTATCTATTTTGCAACGGAAATCCATGCAATGTTGTCACAAAGCCAGCTCTACTTCAATCAAGATCTGAAAAAAATTCTGTTGTATCCAAAGCCTTTACAGAAGTCAATGATTTTGCAGCTTCACAAAACGGGGTCCACACCCTGTCTATGGACAAGAAACTTAAGTCTTGATTCCAAGATTTCATAAAAATTCCAGGCAAACTTTGGGAGAAAATAAAAGGTAATATGCACGTGCAAGATGAATGGAAATTGATTTCCCTCTAACTAAATCCTAGGACCCTCATAACTCAACTTAATAAATATTCAAAATCCTCAGAAAACATAAAGAACACCATAATTAGGGTGTCCTTTACTTGGAGGTTCTGTCAAATCTCTACAAGCTTACATCTTAACAGACAGACAGGGACCTTAGGTATGGTGTGTTAAATGTGTAATCTGAATAATTCAGTAGATAACCTGTAACATGAAAGAAATATAAAGGAAGAAAGAGAGAAGCAGAAGAACAAAGAAAAGGAGAGAGAGAAAATGGTCATGACATATCAAAGAAGGAAAAGGAAGTGATCATGCAACCTAATTACTACTGTGGACTATCTATTTCATCAAAAGGCACTAGTGCCTGTAGTAATTACATCTTCAAACACTTACATCATTATCAATGACTAAAATACCCATAACCATATACATATGCCTTAACAAAGCATGGGCAGAACATTCTAGAAGTATCGATGAAGAAGGGTGGAAAGCTATTCAAGAACGCGATGATGAGGATAAAATAGATGTAGATTGACCACAGAAGCTGAATTACAAGGAGATCACATGAACATTCCCACATAATGCATCCCATAAGGAGTAGGAAAAAATGTGGGACCACAGACCACCCAAGATAGTAAAAAAAGATGAAACTGGGTGTATATCTTCCTGAAATTTTTAGTGAAATCGCATAATAGTATGATATTCAATAGTATCCAATTTATTTATATGAATATTTATTTATAAAAAGTAAACAAGGTGAAACCAGGTTGGCTGCCCAAGAAGGAAATATCCTAGATCAAAGTTATTCGTGATCCATGAACAACTATCACGTGGAAAAGAAAATATCATTCCAATTGCCTCTTGAAAAGAAAAAGATAAAAATTCTAACAAAAGTAAATGGATGAATGAAGAACAGACGCAAAAGGAACACATGTATCAACGAAATTCACATAAGACCAATTGACGATAATGAATTTCTCTACAAGCAAGGAAGTTAGTTTAGCATCTGTTAAGAGAAGTAGAAGAGAAGTTAAAGGGGGTAAAACTTGGACACATCAAAAGTTGGGACAGCGTCGGTTTCATTTTTTAGGGTTTCTACGGAGCAAGGACTTGGTCAGAAGGGAATCAAATTGATTTGAGATTGATTGAGCAATATTTAAGAGTTAGAAAAGCTTAATGGCATTCACGTTTGGTTAAGAAAGTGCACTGAGAGAACAAAACTCTACATTCTCAAGTAAGATCAAGTTTTACAATTGACCTTTTATTATTATGAATTTCCAAGGGCCTTTCTTGTTTTTCTTAAAGACTGCAATACTCTTAAATACTGATCATCTTTTCATAACAGATTCTTGCTATTTTCCCTTTTAATTTGATCTGCATTGCTTCATTTTCAAAATATTTTGCATCCTGCATGACATCTCACGGAAACTTCATACCTTGTTATGTACATATTTAAAAAAAAAAAAAAAAATCAGACTTCAAATCCAAAGTAAAGCTCACAGCCTTGAAAACTTTTAAGTCTGAATGTAACAGTCAACATGCATTGTAAGTGACAAACTAATATCCCACTATTTCTTCATTTCCAATAAATTCCCCAGCCAATTAAAAAAGAAAAGACATGGGTTTTACTAAATGGAACCAACACTGGTTGAGGATGCACTTGTCTGAAATCCTTGACGCAAGCAGTTTGATCGGTGTAGTGGATGGTCATCCATACTACTATTGCTATGGTTACATGCAAGAAGCAGAAGTCCCATTAGATAGGATCCTGATCTCTGCTTCGCCACCTCAAATCATTCAGCAATATTGGTTTTTGAGCAAAAATGGAAAAATGTGCAAGATAGAATGTAGAAAACCATCTCTTCCACCGAAACATTTCAATTGAAATTTTGGGTAGATCCAAATGAACTCAAAACATTGAAGAAGTGACTTAATCAGTCCAAACTAACAAACAAGAAATTAAAGAAGTCATATGTATAAATCTTGCATTATTATTCTTCTATTTGTACTGCCATAGCCAGAATTTCAATACAATGTCAAACATAGTCATAGATAGCATCAACCTGAACTAGAAAACGGAAGCTGTGATTACACATTCAGAGAAAATGCACTTTCTTCATCAGAAAAAAAAAATCATCAACTGAACTACAAATCAGATCAAATTGGGCAATTTAAGGGCATGGAACCCATCAATATCCAAAACCCATTTCCAAAAAACCCCAAATTTTTCAAGAAAGCCACAGCCCAGTTGAAATTTCACATTTTTATGACAACCCAAGTGAGGCAAACAGCAGCAGAATCTAAAGAAAACATGAAAAGGAGAAAAAACAGAAAAACCCAAAAAGGAGATGCTCACAGAGAATGAAGATGAGGAGATAGAAGAGCTGGAGATTGAGAGACAGTCTCTCTCTCATGTCGGCTTCTGTCCACACAAACCAGAGGATAATGACAAGGAGACTGATTAAAAAAGAGAAATGGTTGGGAAAAGACAAGGGGGGTTTTCTTCTATTTCTTCATTGTACGGTATCTGAGTGAGATATAGAGAAAGGGATGGGTAGGTTTTGAGAAGGGGACGGAGAACAGGAGAGAGAGAGAGTAACAATTCCAGGTCTGAAGTCTGAACTCCGAACACCAACGCCATGAATGCCTGGGATGTATGGTGGGGTCAAAAGCATTTCCAATAGCTGGCTTTTTAGGACTTATCATAATTGATAAAGACCCACTATCACCGCAGCTTTCATTCATATAGGAGTGCTCATGGGCTGGGTATAAATGGGTAGGTTCCGATTCGAGTTCACAGTGATCAAGACCCGGATCTGGAACCATATATGGGGTGGGTCCTGATTCGGGTCTAGGTATAAAATGATATGAAAAAAAACTATTTTTTAAGAGAGATTCTCGAAAATTGAAGTAATGTGTCGAGTCCCGGGTCAATAGATACGAACCAAGATAGAACAAGAATTGGATCGGTTTAGGTTACAGGTCCAAAAAAGGATCTAAATCCATACCCATTTACTTAGCGGGGCCTAAATAAGGACCCAAACCTGATTTTAATGGGTTGGAAGCTTCGGGCAATCAGAGAATCAGGGACCCATTCACATCCATACCCCAGCCTAATATGGGGCCGGCCCACTTTGGGAAGAGCTATGATGTATAAATGCGCCCATTTAATATTTGGGTTGGGCTTGGGTTAAAGTAAGAGAAAGATCAGAGTGTGGGCGGCTTGGCCAAGATAAGGTAATTTAGTGATTATTTGTCTTAAAATTTGTTGGACAGCCCGAATATGTGATAAAAAACCAGGCTCGGCCCAGCCCGATTGACTAAGGGGGCAAGCTCGAGGGTGACACTTATAGCTTGTGTTGGGCTTGAGCCGAATACAGGGACCTATGTTGTTATTGTTGGGCTAGGCCTGGATATGCTATAACCGGGCCCATGATTAACCCTAATCTCAGAGGGATGGGCTATGGGTTGGGTTGGATAGGTGAACCACCCCAACCTACATAGAATTGGAACTGGAATGGGTCTCTCTACATACCTGAAGGACCCAGGTTGAAAATTTTGGGTTTGGGTCCAATTTTTGTTCTGATTCTGACTCGTGTTCGGTTTAGATCAGGTCCACTGTATTAGCCCGATTTAAATTTGAATCCATGCTCAAGTCCATGCACTTTAATTTATATTCACAGGACCGGTATAGGAATGGTTTGGTGTAGATTAGAGATTGTTTGGCATGTTCTAGTGGAGTTTCCAATCATAGTTCTAGGCTGTGAACAATATATTAGATTATTTTGCTGAGGATATGTTATACGGAACTTTAAAAAAATTATTTTAAGAAACAAAATTAAGAGAACTTAAGATTTATAAGGTGGGACCCATCTTTTATTATTCCACCAACTTTTTGAAATTACAATGTGGTACCCATCTTTATAAATTAGAACATGTGACCTGTATTTACTTGATTTACAATGTGTGCCCACCTATTATGATTGAGACCATATTACCCACATTTATAAATTATATGGTGCCCACCTTTAAAACTAGAATATAGGGCCCACATTCATAGGATTTACAGTGTGGCCTATCTTTATTGGAATTATAATGAGGGGCCAACTTTTTTGTGTATGGGACCCACCTTATAAATTACAATATGGCACCTACTTTTAGAAATTAGAATATAGGGCCACATTTATAGCATTTACATGAGTCCCTATTTTGTGATTGTGAGTGTGTGACACGAATTACAAAGTAGGGTCACCTTTTCTGTGATTGTAGACATGGGCCCACCTTTAGAAATTATAACGTGGTGCTCGCTTTTAGAAATTAAAACAAGAGGCCCACATTCATAAGATTTATGATGTGGTCCCACCTTTATAGGTCTATAGTATGAGCTCACATTTGATTTATGACCATGTGACCCACCTTTAGAAATTACAAAGTGGAGCCACCTTCTTTGAAATTGTGAACATAGAGCTTACCTCTAGGATGAGCGATAAGATTTGGAGTCCTCTCAAATGAGCTTCTTTAGATGGTAGAAGATAAGCAGGAAACAGCTATGCTAGCAAGTTGTTTTTTAAAAAGGTAATTTTTTCCAACTTTCCTATGCCAGTGGTTAAGATTTTGGAATTGCTTCCATTGAGATCAAAATTAAGAACTGTGATTTACACCTAGCAAACATATTTTCCACAATCCCATCTTATTGGAATATGGAAACATCCAAATGGCATGATGCCAAACACATCCAACATCTCCCCATATCCAGACTGTGCATGAAAGTCACTTTGGTGCATGAATTGAGTAGGCCCCTTATGTTGAACTTTTTTTTATTATATGGATATTCCCATGGTATTTCTACCCAACAAGACTATTCTCCTATGCACATGCATGACCCTACAACACACATGCACTAGGTAAGTCTTGGGTGGGACTCAAACACAAGACGTGGGGAACAAACAATAACCCTACATTGAAGAAGTTGGAGAGTGATTTTGTGCACATTGTCTTTTGCAGAAAAAAAAATTCTTTTAATGTAATCGTGATGGCTCTTAATTTAGGGACTCAAGGTTTTTTTGTTTGGTAGCCCAGCCAAGGGGGCTGGGACCCAAGTGAGAGCCCACATACATATGGGAACACAACCTACTCAAGTGGGATAGGAGCCCACACACGTGGGAAGAAAGCCCACACAAGTGAGAAGGAAAGCCCGCACACTCAGGAAAAGGTGGCATACCCAAGGTTCGAGCCCTGAAAAGCCAGGTGAGAACTGTCATTCCTTACCTCTGTGGCAAGGAGCCGTTCTCTAGGGACTCAAGGTTTGATTCTTTTCATAAGTGCTCTTTTGTTGTGTGATTCAATTATGGATGTTGGGGAGGGTTTGGATTGAACATGAATGGGCCTCACTATAAGGTATTGCTGTTTTTTTAGCATGCATGAGAGTTGTCCTTATGTTTTTCATGGGCTTTTCTGCTAGTTATATATTTATACAGGTTATAGAGTGGTTTATATAAGTACCCCTTTCATTTGGGTCCTGCTCCAAGTTCAGCTCCATGGCCCGGTCCTAGCCCAAGCCGCTTTCATCCTTAGAACCACCCCAACTAGTGTGAGCTTGGTAGTGGTTTTGACTAGGACCATCAATGGACCTGGCTATGGCAAAGTGAAGAGTGTTTGTCAAATCTAGGCTCATCCTAGCCCTATGGGCCCGCATTCAAAGCCTAAGACAACTCTTGATAAAAATGCCAAGTTAGTACAGGGCCAGGCCCTTGCCACGTACCCAAACGCTTGACAGCCGTTCTCTTTCATAGGGTTGAAATTCTGAACCCAAAAACTTAAGGCACATTTGGCGGGAGAGGAATCCTCTCTTCGGATGAATCCTTGGTGTTATGGAGGGATTGCACAGAGGAATCAGAGATGATTCCTTCAGACCCACGTTTGGTAATGCGAGTGGAATCCAAAAATAAAGAGGATTGGTTATCTTCCATCTTAAATTCAGTTCACACCACCCATCCTAAGTTATATTCCAAATCACCATCTCCAATTAAACCCACCCCCATCACTCAAGTTTCAGCTACCTAGGATTTAATCAAAATTTGTACACTAGTATCTCCAATTAGACCCACTCCCAATATGTCCACCAGCTTTAGGCCTATTGTCCAAGAGAAACTGTACACCATGAGAAGAATTCTTCTACTTGAAAAACAAGATAAAGCTGGACTCTATTCTTCTACTTGAAAAACAAGATAAAGCTGGACTCTGTAGAAAGTCTTTTGTTGTAAATAAATGTTTCTATAAATTGTTCACCTTAAGAAGAATGGTGTTTTCATAAAATCAAAGTTGAGATTCTCTCTAGTTTGGAATCTATGTCCTGCAGCTTTCTGGATTTTGATTTTAGATCACTTGCAAAATGCAACTTTATCTTGCATAGGAGCTATTTCCCAGCAACATGTTTACTTCAGTCAAGAAAAGTGCAATCTACATGAAACGATCTTTAATGAGCAACTAGGAGTAGGAATAATTTGAGAGGATCTTTACCAAACGTGCCCTTATATAGGGTGACGGAGAAGGAAAGTGGGATGATGGATTTACAGGCACAATCAATTTTACCAAATCTTCAGGAGTCGATTAAGGAGTGGAAGGGCTTCCATCGCACACCAGGTAAGGAACAAATATCTAATAGTTGCCCTAGTATTAAAGGAGGAGTGCTGCTATTGGCACACAAATTTTTACTTTTCAAACATAAGGAGTTTATCTTTTTTTTTATTACATTCTTACCCCTTTATGATATGACCAAAATATCCATTATCCCACAAAAACTCAAAACATATTCTCTTTTCACACACAATCTCATCTTCTTCCCTAAAAGATTCTCCCACCCTTTTCACTCTCCACTTCATCTTCCTTGGGCAATATACACAATGTTTTCTTGATTTTGGGGTGTACCTTGATCGAATCAAAATCGGTTTTAGGGTTTGAAAGAGGGAAATATATGTTTTTGGGAGATAAAGTGGAGAGAGAAATGGTTGTTTTAAGTTGGAGAGTGAAATGGGTGGTTTAAGTATGAGAAGATTTCATTCTTGATCACTCTCCACTTCATCAAGACCCTATTCTCTTTTGTTAATTTTTTTCTCGCCTAAAACGAGTTGGTTCCCGATATGTACGGCCTTTCAGGTCCGAACATATGGCATATATTCAGATGTATAGTTCCGAACATATGGCATATGTTCGGATGTATAGTTCTGAACATAATGCATCTGTTCGGACCTATACTTTCGAACACCTGTGTGTGGGAAGAAAGAGGGAAATGGGGGGATGAGTAGTTTGGAAAATTTTGGTGTGTGTGGAAAGAACTAATGTAAATTTTAAATGGAAAAATTTCGGTACGGTCACCAACAGTACTGGAAATCTCTCCCTTGTAACCAAAGACGAAGTTTTTACCAACACGTTCCCGTACAGCCCGTACCAGCGCATAGACCATTTTCCTTTTTTTTCTTTGCGATATCACAACAAATATTGCAATACCGCAATTTCCTTAGTTGCGATATCGCAATTTAAATTACGATATCATAACTTAAAAACCCCCTTTCATCTCCCTGGTCGACTATTCCTCTCTTTTACTGCGGGAAAAAACCCCCTTTTCATCTCCATGGTCGACTATTCTCCATTTTCACCGCGGTAACTCTCTCCCTCAGCCAAATTTGACCCTCCTCCTCTCTCGCCAACCTATTTGCAAATACGCAAGGTCACCAACGTCGACGAAGCATCATCGGATTGCTACTGGTTCTTACAGGTTTTGGCCACTATCGCTTCACAAGCAGTTTCTTAAAATGCAATGCATGCAACCTAATTATTCCTACTGAGATATCTCTATGTGTATTTATTTTGAATCGATAACCCTCTTCTGTTTGCAAAGGTTTCTGTAAACTATAATTTAAACATATATTGCTCTTTAGTTTGTATAGTTTAATTTGTGCAATAGTTCATCAGTTCGACTACAATATTTTTAGATACAAACAACCATTGTGCCATGGCCCTTAATTGATTCAAATATTATAGACTAAACACTGATTCTATTAACACAGTCTTCTCTTATTTAAAGGAATTCATGGACTCGTCAAATCCCCATTTCCATGCATGTTTTAATTATCTTCCATTAATTGGATGCTTGGTTGATCCTACCCAAACTCTAAAACAAAATACAAAACTGAAAGAAAGCAAACTGGAATCTGTTAGGGTTAACACCCTTCTTTCCTATTTGTTCTCATCGATGAAATTTTCATAGATCATAAAAGAACGCCCAATGGAAAATTAAAATTTTAAAATAGTCCGTTAGATTGACTAAACAATGTATTTTGGGCTGTCTTGGTTCCCAAACAATTCATAACATTTACACATGGGTTAGAATCCCATGAGTTTGATCATAGGCATTCATATACTCTAGCGACCATTATAATTGGGCCTTTATCAACAAATGATGTGTCCATTGAATGAATGGACAAGACAACAAGTCCATGTAGATCTACACTATTATTAATAATATTTTGTAATTCCTTTTTCACTTTGTGCTTTTGTATGTGTATATATATTGATTGTTTGATTTATTCCTTATTCAGTGTCAAATTATTGTTAGATTAATATGTTATTGCTTATTCACTTTGTTGGAAATATATCAGAGAACAGTGATGGGAATAGAAAGAAGAAACAACATCATTGGTAGGATATGAGAGACAAAAATAAGGATTCAAACAAATAAGTTTCTGTGATATCCAGCGATCCCATTCACATAATTATAAATTTTTAATTAATTCATTGAATATATTTGTTTTCTATAGATCAAATCAGGAAGAAGATCCAAAAAAGTGCATGAAGGCATAAGGGCCAAAAATATACCAAAATCCAAGCTTCTTTGAAACTATGTTTTAAAAGTATGGCTCCGACACAAAGCTTCCCAATAAAGATGTGATGGAAATAAATGCACCATGCCTTAGTTTGGGACTTCCATATGCATCATTTAATTATCATTTCACCATTTACCACATGCCCAATCATAATTACAAGGATCGTAAACAGATTATGATCCGCATAAGGAATTAGTAGGGATGGCTGTTTTATGGTATATATATACTTTTGCTAAATGTAGATAATTAGAACTAATGAGACGTAATCTAGGTGTAGAATTGATTAAGATAATGCATTTATTTAATTTTTTTAGACGGATAATGAATTGTTATTTGGTTGTTAATGTTATAGAAATGTGTAGCTTCATGGTATCCTAAATGTCAATGCTTAGGATTTCAACTCTTTTCATTTTCCATGTATGCATAGAGTAGTTTTTTATTTTATATTTAACAACCTTCCACCATAAGTAATTCCAAACATTCATCTTATTTACTAAAGAAATACTTATTTCGATATTTATTTTCACACATTAAATCCTCATGGATTATATGGATGTTTGTGAGTAACTTCATTTCAAAAGTAAATCTTATTATTCGAAATCTGTGTTCTTCTTGGTAGGATGGAGAATATTGAGATATGTATAATATGCCATTTTAATGGTATATTAGACGTAAGCAATCTACTTCCGGTCTACGATGGTGGTGAGCAGAAGGTAATATGGGTTGATGTCAATATTACTTTCAATCAACTACTCAGAAAGATAAACGAAGAAACTGGTTGGGAGCTTCATAATGAGCTTATAAATATGCAATATCAGTATCATAATGGCCGAAGCTTCACGTTCATAACCATAAGAGGTGATGATGATCTCCATCGGATGTTCAGATTATTCCAAAATGGAAGTCAAGCTATATTTATGTATTTGCATACAAACAATGAAGCAGGTGCAAGTCGACAACCATCACACCTAAGGTCTACAGACGCTCGGCCTAGCAGCCAGCGTGAGAATAGACCGTCATTCAATTTGAACAGGTGCCACCACATACCTTCATAACAAATGTAGCAACTGCTGATTTGTTTAATATCTTCTTTTAATCATGTTACAAAGTTGTTTTATGACATGGTGATTCACGTAGGGGGAATTCGATGACATATACAAATACCACAAAATTTTCCAACGGTGAAAAGGATACAGGTGGCCCTTCAACAAGAGAGGATGTTTACAGGTTCGGTTCGCTATACATCTGATTTGATAATACTATTAAATTCATATATGACTGATTGTTTGCCATACAGGTGTGACGTGTCATTTTCTCCTGTTCGAAGCCAGTTTAATCTGAACACGCCTGCTGTACCTTATGATAACCCATTTGTGGAGGCCATGCTTGAAGATCTAATAGCTCCCACTAATCTTGCAGAAGATGAAAATGGAAAATTCTCTAATATAAGGGAAGAATTTGTCATGGATTGGATGGAAACAGATGCAGTAACCAAAACTCCTGGATTCGATGGAGGGTGCAATGTAGTGGAGAAGCACGCTGAAAATGATGAAGATGAATTTGATATTGATGTTGACCCTAGAGAATATGAATTGCAAACTGCCATAAGACCTAGAAGAACATCGCATGCACAAGAAGGATTGGGTTATGCATCAAAGGTTGTGGGAGTAGAAGATGTTATTGACACTTTAGTTCCTGATGATGACCATATTGGCGTGGATCACCAAGAGTCATCTTTCCGTGAAATGTGGAATGGAAGACGGTTTCAGACTCGTGAATTATTTAGGACCGCATTGAGAAAATTTGCAATGTACAGCAATTTTGAGCTTCATTGGGTGAAGAGGTCTTCGACAGAATTAAGTGCAAGGTGTGGTGATCATCAATGTCCTTGGCGCATCCATGTAACTATCTTGCAGTCCGGCCCTGAGTTTATTGTGCGAACTTATTCTGAAAAACATACTTGTTCGAAGCCAATGATGGGGCTCGCACATTCTCAGGCCACATCGGCCTTAATTGCTGAATGGATAAAAGAACGGTTGCGTCTCCATCCAAGTTACACTCCAAAAGAAATTGTGACAGACTTTTAATTAGAGTTTGGCGTCCAAATCAGCTATAGGAAAGCTTGGCTAGCAAAAGAGATAGCATTGCTTGACATACGTGGTTCTTATGAAGATTCATACAAAATCTTGCCTAGTTATTGCATTGAACTGGAAAGGACAAATCCAGGCAGCGTGTCTCACCTGATCAGGGAAGATGATGATTCATTCCAGCGGTTATTTTGGGCTTTTGGCTCAAGCATCCACTGTTTTAAGAGTTCATTACGCCCATTGATAGATGTTGATGGTGCCCACCTTCGTGGAAAATACCCTGGAGTTTTGTTTGTTGCCGTGACATATGATGGAGACCGTAAGTTATTTCCCATAGCTTTTGCCATAGCCGAGATAGAGGATAGAGATACCTGGGAATGGTTCCTTACAGAGTTGGATGTGAACTTAGGGCCCTTTCCTAAATTGACTATTGTGTTTGATAGACAAAAAGGCCTCATACGAGCCGTTCAAGAACGATTTCCTCACGCTAGTCATAACTACTGCATACGTCTTATATCAGCAAACTTTAAAGAGAGGTACAAGGATGAGGCTCTGATGGTGAAATTTTGGAATGCTGCAAGAGCGTATAGGCGAGTTGATTATGAGAGATACATGGCTGAAATAAAGGATCTGGATGAAGGTGCATCCAAGTGGATTGAAGACATTGGGCCGCATCATTGGGCAAATGCATTTGTAGAAGGGAGACGGTATGACATGATCACAACCAATGTTGCGGAATGCACGAACAGTTTATTGAAAGAGGCTAGGGAGTATCCAATCACAAAGGAAGTTGAGGCCGTACGGTGCAAATTAATGGAATTTTATGAGGTACGGCATCACAGTTCAATAGCCTTGCGTACAAGGCTAACTCTGTATGCCGAGGAAATCCTGCGTAAAGAATGTGAAGACGCCCGTCGGTTGGGAGTCCGACCCGCAAGTCAATTCGAATACCAGGTTCACTCTACCCAGTACATTGATGTGGTGCATCTTGATTTGCGATCGTGTTCCTGTCGGAAGTGGGATGTCTTAGGTATTCCATGTTCGCATGCAGTGGCAGCAATTCAAATGAGAGGCATTGATCCATATGATTACTGTGAGCATTGGTTCTCGAGCGATGTTTATCGGTCAACATATAACGATATCGTCCATGCGATCAGAGACATCAGCCAATGGGAAGTTCAGAGCAATCTACGCGTCTTACCTACACATGCACGATGACAAGCTGGCCGACCTAAAAAGAACAGAACTCGTACAGAGGATAGACAAAAGCGGCAAGTCACGTGTTCCAATTGTCGCCAGATTGGGCATAATCAAAAGAGATGTCGTTGCCCACCTGCCCGACAGTAGTTATGTGCATCAATAGGCTCAAAACCTTTTGTATGATGACCTGTCTAGTCCTGTCTATATGTGAATACTTCATAGAAATGGATGAAACATTTTGTATATATTGAAGCTGTTGCTTGACGAGTCTCTAAGACTATGTATAGTCTTATAATGGATGTGCATGTACTTTTTCAGAATGGGCATTCAGTCTTCACCATGTGTAGATTTTCAATGTACTCTTGCTGATAAGAATTGGAACATGGAATTTGTCCATTCACAATGTGTACTTAAGCTAAGATTGTATCAAAATGTGTATCTGGTCAGACTTTTAAGCTTTTTTTATTTAATTTTTTATTATGAGATGCTTTCTCTACCATTTTAGAAACCTTCCTTCTGCTGATCACAACCTTCACAATGTAAAGGTTAAGCTGGCCAAGAAGTATTCATAATGTATATTTTAATACATTTGTTTTTTTTTTTTTTTTTGTTATTAGATGCTTTCTGTGCCATTTGATCACAGCCTATAACGAATGACAAGGTGACATGATCCTCACATGGGGTTGTCCATTCTGTGCTTGTTATGTAATCAAACAACAGTCATAATGTATATCTTACTTCAGTATTTTTTGTTTGTTTGTTTGTTTTTATTTATTTATTTATTCCTTTTTTTATGCTTTCTGTACCATTTTAGAGACCTTCCCTCCTGACAAGGTAATATGGGTGAAAACCCAACACATGGAGTTGTACATTCACTATTAGTAATTTTAATCTCATACCATTCATAATGATTATCTTACTTTTGTTTGTTTTTTTTTTTTTGATATTGTTTCTCTTTTTTTTTTCTCCTTTTTGTTTTTTTCCTTTTTTTTTTCTTTTGTGTTATGAGATGAGATGCTTTCTGTGCCTTGACAAAAACCTTCCTCTCTTGACACTATCATAAGGTGCAAGCCCAACACATGGAGTTGTGCATTCACTATTAGTAATTTTAATCTCATACCATTCATAATGATTATCTTACTTTTGTTTGTTTTTTTTTTTTTTTGATATTGTTTCTCTTTTTTTTTTTCTCCTTTTTGTTTTTTTCCTTTTTTTTTTCTTTTGTGTTATGAGATGAGATGCTTTCTGTGCCTTGACAAAAACCTTCCTATCTTGACACTATCATAAGGTGCAAGCCCAACACATGGAGTTGTGCATTCACTATTAGTAATTTTAATCTCACACCATTCATCATGATTATCTTACTTCTGTTTGTTTGTTTGTTTTTTTTTTTTTTGATATTGTTTCTCATTTTTTTCTCCTTTTTGTTTTTTTCCTTTTTTTTTCTTTTGTGTTATGAGATGAGATGCTTTTTGTGCCTTGACAAAAACTTCCTCTCCTGACACTATCATAATGTGAACCACACATGGAGATGTCCATTCACTAATGGTAATTTTAATCTCACAACATTCATAATGTGTATCTTACTTTTGTTTTTTTGTTTTTTCTTTTATTTATTTATTGTTTTTTTATTTTTGTTATGAGATGAGATGCTTTCGGTGCCTTCACAAAGGCTTCCTCTACTGATACTATCATAACGTGAAAGCCCAACACATGAAGCACTCACATTGAACCATCTTAATTCATGTGCACACCAGGAATGTTGTATTTCACCATAAATCACATGTAGGTTCCCATCTAACACATTCTGTTATTCAATTGCACACTCACATTCCCAATTCTCACCTCAGGCCACATCTACACATGTAGTGTTGTACATGCACTTAAGACACCAGCACATTCACATTTGTTAACCTTGACTTGATCACCTACACATGAAGTGTTCAAAATGAACCTTATTGATGTTATATTTCTTATTCATTCAGTGTTGTACACTATATGTGCTTCACCTGCACAGATATTTGAAAAAACCGACTACCCTCCACATGCACATGAAGCACTTACAATTCACATTTTCAGTCATCTGCACATTCATTCAGTGCAATACACTATCTTAAATCACCTGCACATTCACATTGTAGACCTTCTTCTCTGTGCACTAGAATTCACACTCACAAGTCACATTTTAATTCATTTGCATAAGATAGTGTAGTACACTCTCTTAAATCACCTGTAGCTTCACATTATGAGTCTTATTCCTCTCCACCTACACATCACATGGCACTATAGAACACATACCTTCACATTCAGATTCACATGATACATCGGCAACATTCTAAGAGAAGTGCTTATTCATTTGAAATAGACACCAAAATTTCCCTGGAATGTCTGGCCACATCCCTGGAGATATCAATTACTATATCTACATATAAACATGTCCATGCTAAAGCCTCATTCATATATCAATACAACCAACACATTTGACATCATCTGAAATTCTCTCTTTAACCATAAAGTTTAAAATCCATCATAAGTTATTTACATCATGTCAGTTGTGTACATCAAATGTAACTCACATTGGACCACATGCGGAACAATGGAATGGATACATCCAAAATAAAAATGTTTACAACCCAAAAGGTGCTAAAACACAGCAGTACATCTCAAAATCAACAATATACATTGACTCATCCCCTCTGTTCCACCACTGCATTTGTGATTAAAGCATTTTCATCCTCTACCACATCTGCCATCTCCCATTGTCTTGAATATATATCAATGACTATTCTTTGACGATAGTACCAAATATCAGCTTGAGTGAATGCAACCTTACGTCGGTATGCAGCATGCTCAGCAAATGCCATTACAAATACACCACAGTCATCGCTGCACAAAAGATAAAATGGCATCCATCAAATACAGGAGTGGGGAAACAAAATATAAAATATGAAGATTCTATGTGGTATAGACCTTACGTATTATCCTGTTGAGGGCAATTCTCAGCATCTTTGAGTGGCCAACTTAAAGGGTCATCCCATCCCAAGCCCATGAGACAACTCTTTAGAAAAATGGCCTAATAGTTTAGGAGGATAGAAATCAATGAGTAAATAAGCATGACAAAAAGAAATGAGCATATGAGCAAATAAGTTCTACACCACTACAAAAAAAAATAATTTCAGGAAAGTCAGTGAAAGGGAGTTTTCAAAATTGGTCTGCAAGTCTCTGGAGATATTCAAAAATATATTCCTATGTCAGAGTGTTTTTCAGAAACCGCTAGCAAAAAATTTCATAGTCTCTCAAAATCAATAATATATTTAGCTCAGAACACTATCAGACCTTATGTCACTCACAATTAACCTTATTGATGTTTGATGTGAATTACATAACTCAAACTTTGATGTTTAAGCATGATCAGCTTCAACAATATTCAAAATTGAAATTAGTTTCAAGGTCAAGACTTACTTCACCATATGAAATATATGGTTAATAATTCCAATTTAGTTTCGAGTAAAAGGTCCAAACAAATTGTTTAATGTGAGACACTGGTATATATAAGCTAAGAAGGATAGAACAAACTTACAAACTCCTCTGCAAATTGCCGGTCGCCATCGTGTCCCATGATAGAATTATAGTACTCAAATCTTCCACGATCGACATACCTAATTATGAGGAAGAAATGACTGTTACGCAGGATGGGAAAGATCAAAGTACGAATTTGTGAGAACTGATGACTCAGGAATGGCTCCACTCCAAATGCAGTAAAGTAAAGGTGCTCGGCCTTGTGAATATACAAGTCCTACAATTTGTAGTTGAATAATATAGTCAGTGGTTGGGATTGCTAATTCTAACACATGTGTTTCAACAAATACACACCGCCAAATTTGATGGAAAAAAATGAGAGTCCATCGCCTTTTCACGTACAATCTTGAACCATTCATCCATCATCTGAAAATGGTGCCAGGTGACTATCAAAAACCAAAGTAATGGTTCCACTGCATTTTAACGATTACATAGGAACATATGCGGTTACTTACATGTGTATCCATCCAATTTGGAGATAGTGTTCCCCGCAAATTTGATGGCTTCACCGGTTGACACCATGTATCCATCCATGACCTCCTACATTTATAAATAAGAAAAAACGTAAGCAGCAACCACTATAATATAAGATTCCATTAATACAGACAAAAAGAATTATAATATCTTACTTCGCTGTATAATGATCCCAAAAGAGATTCATTATAGCTCTGTCTCTATCCGTTAGTGCATAATCTGGGTTTGGCTCAAGCCTACTCCTTTTTCGAGTGAGTAGATATGGATCAAACTTTGTTGGGATAGCCCTGTTCTTCCTCCCCAAACCCTTCACACGTGCCACAATATAATTGATATCCCTTTTTTTAATAGAAGATACACCATGATTTTCGGGCATATGAGTTGGAGTTGATACATGGGCTGAAGTCTGAGCTAGATAGGAATGGCTTGGACTAGATTGGAACACATTCTCAACGGAAATAGGAGTTTGAACATGCACTTGACTTGGACTAGATTGGAACAAAGCCTCAGCAGAAGTAGGAGTGTGAACAAGAACTTGGCTTGCACTAGATTGTAACACATTCTCAACGGAAGTAGGGGATTGAACTTGTAGTTGGGTTGGAATGGATTCTAGTACAGGGTCCACATAACTGGATGTTTCTGTCTCTGGTGGCAATCCGGTTCGGAGGGACCTTATGATGTTATGAGATGGTGTCAAAATAACAGTCGGACTCTGAACTCTCTCTTCACCTGGACTAGAATGTAACAAAGACTCAACACAGCGAGGAGATTCTATGTCTAGTGCTGAAGTCGCATGGTTGGACCTACAGACCATAGGTGATGATGTCGATGTGACCGTCGGTGCCACAGTTGGGCCACAAGTACCTTGGCCCTGTAACATACAAGTTGATGCAAAATGTCAAGACATGAATTTAATGTGAACAGTTAAACCGGCTGTTCAAATTATTTAATTTCAAAGTTTACCTGTTGTGCCCCATCTGTCTCATCCTTTAAACAATCTTCAATATCCAATTTATCAAAACCAGCGGCACATGATGCATGGAATTTGCAGAGCTTACTATGAACCAATTTAAGAACTTTGGATAGGATTGTAGGACTAGTGTTTTCATCAAATGTCCCAAAAGATGCAATAACACGTTCTACAAAGGTTCTAACCTAGCACAAACATGAAGCCACATGTGTTATATGACAAGTACAATTATGTCTAAATTTAAAAGGTGTGAGTATTTCATGAGGATCAATTTTACCTTGACAACTGACTGATCCTCCACCGCATTTTTTGAAGCTTCCATGTTGTCCATGCCTCGTCCAATTCGCAAGCGTGTAATTCCTCTATACCAAGCCAGGTATTCATCAGAATGATGAGCTGTGTCATCATGCTCACCTTCAACTGTATTGTTCCATCTCTCATCCCACATATAGTTAATTTCTTTCCTCCTAATTTGATAATCTCTTGCTGATGTTGATGAGCGCTCGTCTCGAAGCAATGGTGGTTTCCATATAGGAGGAACAGTTTGTCTCAGTCCAAACTGTTTCATGACTCTAGAAGCATTGTGATTCTCGAAGACCCCAAAAAAGATGAGCACGGTTTGTGACCCAAAGAGGGCCCTTTCTTCAGGCTCAAAATGTTCAAGTAGACGAGTACCATATTGAATGTAGGGCTGCCATACAAACTAGGATGTTCAACGAAATTCACAGAATTAGTATCTATGCGAAAAGTCAATGAATCTCACCTCTATGTATAAATGTTTAATTTACTTTGTATAGATCATAGTAACTCACATTATCTTTGTCTGCTTGCTTATCAAGTTGTTCGCAGACAGAATATGTCTTCGACAGCAAATTAAAACCTTTCAACCTTTCATGCCACATCAAACATAAAGGGAAAGCAAACTCGATCCGGTCCCAACTCCTCTCAATCAGTCGCCCTATCTTCATCCGAGAAAAGGCCCAGATCTACACCAAATGTAAAACCATTGTCTATCAATAAAAGATAAACATAATTCAAGATGAAGATCATCTGCTCACAAAGTACAAATATTACCTGTAATAGTTGAAGTGGGCCCGTAAGCGTTCTAATGCCATCTTTCAATCTTGTTGCTCTGCCTAGAGTCCTATACAGATTTGCCAGACAGGCTGGCCCCCATGCATACGGTTCAAACGTCCTAAGCAACTCAAGAAGGTATCCGTTCCCCCTCGACCCGGAAGTATTGCTACAAAGCTGTTGGGCCACTAAGCAGAATAGGTATGCACGGGTATAACGTTGTACAGTCTCTTCAGACACCCCCTCTGGACATAAGCCAAAATGGAGACGAAACCAGGTGTACTTTATTTGTGCACCCATGCAATCCATAGCTTGGTTGGGAACTCTCCCTAATAATTCATGACACAATCGTCTCATCTCTTCTACACTCGAAATTGTACGGCCTATAACTAGTCTTCCATCAATAGGAAGGCCATAAATATAGGCGACATCGTCTAGTGTTATCGTCGCCTCGCCGAAGTTAAAATGAAAGGTATTAGTCTCGGGTCTCCATCGCTCCACCAACGCCCATATAATGCCATGGTGAATTTTCATTTTACCAATGGAGGCCACATTATGTAGGCCGACCATACGGACAATTTCTTCTTGTTGTTCATTTAATTCCCAAAAATCATTTAAAGGGTCAGCTGGGATGCACTTCAGTGGACCAATCTCCTGCAATTAACAAATACAAAACATCGTAAAGTCAAGACTCGCGAGGAACCATCTGAAACTAATAGAATTATGTTAAAGTTTAGCAATGATAGAATTGACTATACCCGCCCTTCCCATATAACTGTTGATATATGATTATCTTGATCGGTAAGGATCTGTTTATCTAAAGGACCAGGATCCATCTTTCAACTACCAAGTCACAAGAAGAATAAAAGTTAAAAATACAAAATTTGGCATCATTAGCAATTAGATACTGATGCATAGGAATAAAAAAGGAAATAAAATGCTTTAATTTAATGATGTAGTATGAAAAAATATATAACTTCTATTTATTAATAAATGCAAACACAATTATTGAGCCTTAGGGCACGTTTGGTAACAAGATAAGACTCCGCGGGATTTAGGATTCATGTCTACCCCTAGAAAAGGATAATCTTTACGAAAAGGGTTGTTGCTTAGTTGTTTCTGACACACCCATAAAATTCGATGCAATTATAGGCAAGGTAAGATTCTTGAATTATTCAGTTATATTACAACATTCTATTATATATATATATATAGTATTGTGCATGAATACAATGCGAAGGAATCAATCTTAGCTCTGACCTAAGAATAAGAAACCATACCTTGCAACCTATGTTTGTATATTTTTGACACAATGTGGCATTGGCAAGCAAGAGATAATGGAATAAGGTCATGCATTTCTTAAGTACAGTAATATATTCAAATATTTAAAATGGTAGTTAGGGATTATCAACCTAACAAATGAAAAAATTTCGATCTAATTCTTTTACTAACATCAAATATGTGATGTTAGAATAGGCTATCCAACAGATTAAGACAAACAGTCTTCCAAGAACAATTCATTCAGCTAGAGCCCATGAATGAGTATATTCCACTGATTCGTTAGTCTCATCTGTTATGATTCCATTTTCCTATTTCTATCATGTTATATAATGTTGGCATCTGATTGATGGTCTGGAAATCAGTAGTTTTTTTTTTTTGGTTAAAAAAAATCAGCAGTTAATCTAATATTGTAGCAGAGACTTGAGATGCCTACACATTGGGTTGTTGGTTTGTTCCATGGAATGTTCCCAAAATCCAGATTTGTTAAAGAAAAAATGTTTCGTATGAAATGTTGACCATAGTAGAAGTTCCTTTCTCCTAATAACTCAAGAATGGATAATACAAGAAGTCTGGAAGTTGTCTAGAGGCTGCCATCACTTCATTAGATTAAAGCAACAGTTGGGCAGCCATGATCATGCAGTGAAGATCTCTAAAGGAAAGAACACTTTCTACATTTCTACCCAAAAAAAAGACACGCATACACATACACTTTCTACATTGCTTATATGTGAAAAGAATTGTAGGAGTAACCTAGAGGCTCATAGAGATTTTCTTTTTTTCTTTTTATTTAATTTTTTTGAAATTCAAATAGAGATTTTCTTATGATTTCTTTTTTCCCCTCTAATAAGAAACTCACCTTTTTAATTACAAATGAATCATGAATGTGGAACATTGTTCCTAATTCATGGTTCCTTGATAAAAAAAAAAAACTCTTGGTTCCTTGATATGATGGTTCATAAAATCAATGCTATCGATTAACCCAACAAGTGTCTATAAGATGAAATTGCTGGATATAAGCTGGTCTTAATAACCAAGCATGGTATAGAAGAAGATACTCTAGCAACTATTCCTATATAGTAATACACAACAAATTGAATATCTATTTAATAGAGGTTGAAAAAAAGATGTGTTAGATAGTGCAGTCTTTTTTGGAGCAAAGTAGGTCCATTTAACAACTGTTTTTAAAATGGGATTTAATGCAATGTACATGTTACAGAGATTTTATGAGACTATGGTTCTTTTTCAATCGTACTGCATAGGGAAGGAGGGGAGATAGATAGAGAGGGGAATACCTCAAACAGCACTCGAATTTGTGAAAAACCCTAGTTGATGGAGACAATGGCAGTGGTGGCTAAAATTCCTAGACGATGGAGATAATAGAACGATGATGCTTCGTCGACGTTGGCGACCTTGCGTATTTGCAAATAGGTTGGCGCGGGAGGAGGAGGGTCAAGACAAGGCTGAGGGAGAGAGTTACCGCGGTGAAAATGGGGAATAGTCGACCATGGAGATGAAAAATGGGATTTTGCCCGCAGTGAAAGAGATGAATAGTCGACCAGGGAGATGAAAGGGGGTTTTTAGTTGTGATATCGCAATTTAAATTGCGATATCGCAACGAAAAAATTACGGTATCGCAAATTAAGTTGCGATATCGTAATATTTGTTGTGATATCGCAAAGAAAAAAAGGAAAAATGGTCTGTGCGCTGGTACGGGCTGTACGGGGAACGTGTTGGTAAAAACTTCGTCTTTGGTTACAAGGGAGAGATTTCCAATACTATTGGTGACCGTACCGAAAATTTCCCTTTTTAAATTATAATAATGTGTGTAGAGAGAATTTGTATGGGAAAAGTAAAAATCTGTGTGCCAGTAGAATTTCCCTAAAGGAGTTTTTGGCCTTTTGCGAAAAGACCTTTTTATCACTGCAAAACCTTTAACTAATGGGCCTCCAAAAATCAAGTTGACTGGGCTTTAGGATCATAATGTTGTTGTTGTTGATGGGCTTTTGGGAGGAGCTGAAGATTATGAAACTCGTCAAGAGGCTCATCACGATACTCATTCTGGTTTGCGAATGAGCCTTGAAAGTCACGAATCTCATCAGGAGGAGGAAAAGGGTGATTGTAATGAAGGGGGTCATGATCTTCACAACAATTGCTTGAAGCGATGGGCTAACTCATCTTCAATTGATGATGATTCACTGGTGGAAGAAAATCAGAATGATGATAATATTAGTAATAAAAATCAGGCGATGGTTGTTCTAGTGGAAGATACAAATGCGGTTGCTATTCTTCATGAAGATTACTCAGGTTTTGATTGTGAAGAAGAGAATACTAATAAGATTATTGAAGAAAAGACGCTTGATATAGCCCAAATTTTTGGAATATTACTATGGATGGTAGAATAGAAGAAGTTGGGAGTTTCTTTCGTAAGATGTTTCAAGAGAAGGGGAATTGTAAGCAACATGGGTTCAATAAAACTAGAAAAAAATCGAAGACCCAAAGGGAATTAGATAAACTGGCTTCTTTTACGAATTATGATCGAAGGGCAGATCAGAAAGGCTCAGGTGTGCAGTTAATTGGATTATGAAGCTCTTTACTTGGAATGTTCTTGGTATGAATTCTGTTTCGAAGAGAGCTAATATGAAAGGGGCAATTCACTCTTGTAAGAGAGAATGTGTGTTTATTCAGGAGACTAAGATGGAGGTTATAGAGAATCAAGTTGTAAGTGCCTAAATATTACGGACTTTGTAATGGAAGTTGTGTTGAGTATGATGCTCCTTTGAAGATGATGAGTGGCATGAGAACCTGAAAAGGAAGAAGATAAGGACGTCAAATGACCCTGGTTGTGGGCAGCACAAGGCTCTCCGATGCCTAAGTCAGTACAAGGCCTGAGCGATAGGATAGAGATAAGGAAGAAGAGAGGCAGAGTAGCAGCTCTCTGCTTATGGTGGTGCGTACCTGTGATGGAGATTGTTCCTCTATTTATAGGGAAGGAACCTACACTGCATGGCGAGACTCATGATGACGTCCTAGCACTCCCTGGGGTGCTGTCGCATCAGCCCATTACAGGTTAAATGGCAGTCCGATCAGCCCATAATGCATTAAATGCTGGTCTAATCAGACCTTACCATAGCTGACTTTTGGGCCTAGTCCCATCGGGCCTGGCTTGGAGCCATACTCTGATGGGACGTAACCACTGGATGCCACTCTGTTAGGAGTGAGGGACGGCCAAGATGGCTTTGTCAGATCCAGCTGGGTACCCTTAAAAGTACAGCCGTTATCGTCCATCTCAGCTAAAGGTCTGGCTCTGGTGCCGAGCCGAGTGGTCGAAGTGAAGGCTTCGAGTTGAGATCGGGGGTGCCCGAGACCAGAGGCGGTCTCGAGCTCGGATAGTGCACGAGCAGTGTGTGCCGAGGTTAAGGTGCGATTAGCAGACTTGAGCACCGAGGTTAGTATAACCTTCGTGTTTTGGGAGACATCCCCACACAATCGCCCCCTAGCTTCTGACCTTACGGAGCTTGCCATCTTCGTGAGGTCGGGAGCTATGAGACGGGAAATCCTTCTGGAGTAGGACTCATCTTGGTTTCGACCGTTGACGCTTGGCCTTCATCCATGTTTGCTTTGAATGACCGAGGTAATAAATGATGCTTACAAATTAATGCGGAAGACATACTGGCGGCACCACGTGTCGCCATCTGATTGGTCGTTCAGTCGCATCGAGGAAACGGGCGCCGCTTATTAGGAATATGCCCAGTGATCGAAGTGACGCGCGCGGAACCCCATGGGGCGTCTGGAATGTGTGTCCCTAGCGTTTCCAAAAAAAGGGGGAGCCCTTCCTCCTTCCTTTATAAATGGGATGTTAAAGCTTTCTTTCTTCCCTATTGATGCTTTATACCGGAGAAGAGAACGCTGCTCAGAGAAGTTTGCCTGAGAAGAGGAGTGCCGCCGAGATTGAGCTCTCGCTAGTCTGAACCCTGGTTCTATCTTCGTAAGTTCTTTTTCTCCTGCCTTTTCCCGTAGGTTTAGGGTCTAGGGTTTCTTCTTGCTCATAGATTTTGGTAGAGATGGGTATTTACAGTCACTAATTAGAGAGTGAGGCGGCGATTGAGGGATTTAGGTCAGCATATGAGATTCTTGCCGACGTCCAAGTTAGGGGGGTTGATCCCAACGATATCAACCTCCGTGACTTCTCTAGAGGCTGGATGCCTTTCCCGTTGGTGGCTGTGACTGAAGGTGGGGTTCGTTTCCCCCTTCATCCTCTTCTGAGGAGGTGTCTCAGTCAGTGGTGCCTCTGCCCCTGCCAACTGCTGCCCAATGTTTTTAAGATTGTAATAGGCCAAGCTTAACGAGGTCCTAAGCATTGACCTCGGCGTCTTCGATATTGAGGACGTCTACGACATATGCAAGTCTGGAGATGCCTACTATCTCCGGGCTAAGCCGCATCGGGAGGGCTTTGTTCGCTACCTAGAGGACTCAAGTAAATACGCCGGGGATGATTTTCTGTACGTCTCGGGTAACTGGGAGTTCGGCGTAGCCGACACTGATAGAGCCTACAGGATTCCCCGCCACTTCGGGACTATTCCAAGTAAATACCATCTCCTTTCCTTTGTACATATTTCATATGCTTTTTTCTTTCCTATCTTGCCGAACTAATATCTCTGCTTGCTGTGCAGCTGTTAAGGAGAGGAGGCGGGCTGCCCGGTACATCTAGGCGAGGAACGAAACTTGGGTCCGACAAGTTAAGCGGTACAACGGTCACGAGGACAGGGCGGCTTGGTCGCTGTTAGGGTACCAGCCGAAGTACCGTGGATACATCAAGGGTACAACCAAGCCGTCCCAAGAAGGAAGTTTGGATGGAGCTGAGCCCAGGGCTGAGAGAGAACAGGTTGCCCCCAGGGCCAGGACCGAAAAAGAAGGGCCCTCGTGGGCTGTGACTGACACCGAACGTAGGGCCGCGTCCGGCGCTCAGGCTTCTACGTCCCAGCCGAGGCCACGTGAAACCTCAAAAAGAAGGAGGTCACGTCAGACAATTCGGTCTCCTTCGCCGAGCTCAGAGATGCGACGCGCCAGGCATATGTCATTCGAGGATCTCAAAATTTTGGCACTCGGTGTCGACGACGCCCATGCCCTCCAGGCGTCTTCGAACCCGAACGTCCTCGAAATCCCTTTCTCGGGGACTCCGGCGGCTGCTCCTGTGGCCGCGGAAAAGATTCCTACCATCGGGTCTACCCCTTCCCTTCCTGCTGAACTGGAGGCTCGGTCGCCCCCAGCCGAGGTCAGGCAGAATGAAAACCGGCCGCAGAAAGGCCGAGAACCGAGGGGGGTTCCAACTCGGCTGCGGCGTCGCCATCCGCCGGCCCAAGCCCGTGGGAGCCGTGTTGGGATTGGTGTATGCCCTAAAGCCCACTAGTTGCATTCTCATCTTTTGTTACTGGATATTTAACTGGTTATTTAATGAAAAGACTCTTGTATGCTTAAACATGTATATATGTATGGTTGTGTAAGGCCCATTGTTTCTAGTAAATGAATTAGGTGTGTAGTGTCTACACACAGATAGGTCTTATTCATGGACAACTGGAAACATCATATTTGTTCATAACTGAAAGATGGAGCTGGGCACTTCATCTTGGTAGAAGTTATAATGAGATACTCTCCTATATAGGGTGACATACCTAAGTCATGGGAGGCCTTTCCCGGATCTATCTCATTAGTGCATGTGTCATGCATTGAACAGGACCGTTGTAGGTGTGATCTCTAAAATAGTACTATCACAGAAGAGAGATCAAGTCACCTCATGCTACTAAGTAACCGGTGCTCTTAATCTTGAGCATTTGTGGATGAACTGACGAAGTCAAGTTCTTGTGCTTTAATTCACTATGGGTGAGATTCTATTCATGGGTCAACAGCTCTGTGTTTTGGGTACTCGGACTTGATCAGTTGGGACGTGCAGTTGCAATATAGAATCTATGCCATCTGATGATGGAATAATCGTCCCCTTAGAATTATCCGATTGATCATCAAAATCTAAGATCTTAGTATATGGATGTTCCATATGAATATTGAACTTGTGGGTCGCTCCCTGGATCAAGAGAATGATATTCGAATGATGATTATGTTTAAGGATATGAAGTTCTAAGGTTTAGATGTAATCGGGAAGGTTGATAGTACATGTGATAACCTGACTCGATTATGGATGTTACATAGAGGGGCATTCAGGTCATTACACTTAGTAGGTCGAAGACAACCGTCATTTTATGACGAGCTTATTATATTATATATTTGTCCTTGGAGTTCAACCATAACTCTTTAGTGGAATGAGTTAAGGTTAAAATGGTCTTTATGTTGCTATGGGTTTAGCATGGACATTTTGGTCATTTTGGGAGCCAATGGCAAATATGTCTTTTGGTCCCTTCTCTAGTCACTTACCAAGATTGGCATGGATTCCTAAAGATGTTTAGATAACATAAGGATGAATTATTTTAGTGGAAAAATAATTTTGAGTTTAAATTCAAATAGGCTTTTGATGGCATACATGAATTTAACTCTAGATAAATTGTATGTGGGCCATGGTGTGCATTGATATGTGGGACGTCCATAATAGGATTTCCATGGGTAAGGTTTCCAACTTTGAGTAGGACTCTACTTGGAAAGTTGGACTCCTCTTTGGATTAGTATTCCTATGAGTTAGTTTCCTTTTTGGATTAGGAACTTAAAATTAGTAAGTGTTCTACAACTAGTATTACTAATTGTATGGAAAGTTCCTTTTAGTTTCCTTTTCTAATTGGAGTGTTTCTTAAAGGAAGTAAGTCTTTCTTGGACATCCATGAGAATTAGGAAAGATAAACTTCTAGGAAAGGTTTCCTAAGTTTCTATAAAATGGAGAGAGCCTTCCCTTGGACGTCCTACACCATAACAAGATTTGCAAGGTTCCACACGTCCAGCTTCCTTAGTGTTTTCTTCTTCATTGAAGAAAGTTAAGATCTGAGATTTTCCCTTGGAGAAATATTTCTTAATTCCTAGATTAAGATCCCACCATCTTAGCCAATCAGATTTGGAAGTGAGATAGAGGAGAAGATCAAAGGCAATACTAGTGCAAGAAAATTCCAGCAACTTGTTTGCAAATTGCAAGTCTGAGTTCGCGCCTTTGGATCTATTTTTTCAGAGATTTGAAGCCTACAAATCTTCGAGGTAATAGTCTTCTATCATCTCTATTAATTAGACACATGTTGGTCATGATTTAATGGAGTTTCTATGCGATTCTTTATGGCTGATTTCCGCTGCATAGTGCAGAAATCAGATTTTTTAAAATCTGTCATGCTTTGCATCAACCATAGTAGTCTCTTTGTGAGAAGTTTCAGATCTGAATCGCGATTTCTTTCAAGCCGAGCTTCGTGCTCGAACCGGGGAGACCGATGACGATGGAGGATCGTGTTCTCCGGAAGGTCAATCCCCTCATTCTCGAGGCACTTGGGCGGGCCTGCGCCCTACCTCGAGACATGGCTCAACTGGACGGGTATAGCGACCCGAAGTTGATACTGTCGCTGCTGCAGTCGTGCTTCGCGGTGAGTTCATCCAAACCTTTAAACTTTTTGTCAAGTTGTTTAATTTCGGCTTTGATTTTCTTTCTTAATGGCTTGTTTCTTCGACAGACGGTGCAGAAGTCTATGGTCGCAGCCGACAGGCTATATAAGTATGGCGTCGAGGTCGCCGAGCTGAACGTGGAGAAGAACGGCCTCGAATAAGCCCTGGACGCCGTTACTCAAAAATTGGCAAGGGCCGAAGGAGAGTTCGAGGCGGGGCTTGAGCAGGCAAAGGGCGAGACGGAGGCCGAGAAGAGGAGGGTGGCTGAGCTCGAGGCTTCCCAGCAAAGGCTGAAAGACGACTTCGAGGCCAAGCTCCAAGCCGAATCGAAGAGGGCGGATGAAGCCGAGGCCAAGCTCGAATCTGAGTGTGACACCGTCTTCGAGGACACCAAGGTGCAAGTGACGGTGCACTATAAGGCCAGGGTGCTCCTGGTGAGGGACAAACCCTGGGCAAAAGGATGGTGTTCCGCCTTGAAGGAGGCGGGGATTTCGGAAGGGCATCCGTCCTTCAAGGATCTGCCTCCGTACCCAGCTCCAGTGCCGAACCCCGCCCCTCCTGTGATCACTAGAGAAACTGCTGCTAATGCTGATCAGGCCGGGACGGACATCAGAGCTGCTACCGCTCCTCATGCCTTTGACCCCGCGTGACCTCGGACCGATTCTTTCTGTTTTACTTGTGGAGATTTGTAATTGCCTTCGCTCTTTGATGTATTTTTCTTGCTTTCTTGTTTTCAGTTGTATCCGTTGTCTCATGTAATGAACGAAGATTCAATATAATTCAAGTTTCCTTTGGCTAATGTCTGGGTCATTTTTCTTGTCATGCATGTTTTTGCTTTTCCAATATTTTGCATAAGTATACGAGCTCTGTAGGGGTAGGTGCCGAGCTGCCCCCAGGCTAGCCCGGGATTATATCATTAGGATCGCTGCCCCATTGATAGATATGTAAGTAGCGTGCCGGCAATCCTGGCGTAAGTGCCGAGGTGCTCTCATAGCGCGAAATGGAGAAGACCCACTGGCTCGTCGCCAGGGGCACGCCGGCAACCTGGCATGAGAGCCGAGGTGCTCTCATAGCGCGAAATGGAGAAGTCCCATTGGCTCGTCGCCAGGGGCGCGCCGGCAACCTGGCATGAGAGTCGAGGTGCTCTCATAACGCGAAATGGAGAAGTTCCACTGGCTCGTCGCCAGGGGCGCGCCGGCAACCTGGCATGAGAGCCGAGGTGCTCTCATAGCGCGAAATGAAGAAGTCACACTGGCTCGTAGCCAGGGTCGCGCCGGCAACCTGGCATGAGAGCCGAGGTGCTCTCATAGCGCGAAATGGAGAAGAAGACCCGAGACGCATAGTCCCTTAGGCGCCATTGGAAAGTTCTATGTTCTTGGTAGAATTGAGGGAGACAAGGAACATAGTGCTTTTATTGCCCTTCAAAAATCAGTTATAATTCAGAAATAGAACTTCTTGAGGTGTGTTGCGTTCCATGGCCGTGGCAATTATTTGCCATCCATGTTCTCAAGCTTGTAAGCCGAACGACCGCAGACCTCAGTGACCTTGAATGGTCCGTGCCAGTTTGGCGCCAACTTGCCGTGATTTGGATCTTTATCCTATGGGAGTGACTTCTTCAGGACGAGTTCCCCGACTGAGAATTTCCTCTCTGTGACCCTTTGGTTGTAGCCCCTGGCCAACTTACTGCTGATAGGCAGCCAGACGGACGGTCGCCGCTTCCCTGCGCTCTTCGGCTAGGTCTAGTTCTCGAGTCAGGTTCACGTCGTTGTGGCCTTGGTCGAAGAGTTCCAATCTCAAGGTCGGGAGACCGACTTCAAGCGGAATCACGGCCTCCATACCATAAGCGAGAGAGAAAGGTGTTGTCGAAGTGGAGCGTCTTGGTGTCGTCCTATATGCCCACAGGACACTTGGTAGCTCTTTCACCCATCTTCCTTTGGCTCGGTCGAGCCTCTTCTTGAGTCTGTCGAGTATCACCTTGTTGGAGGTCTCGGCTTGGCCGTTGCTTTGGGGGTATGCAGGGGTGGAGTAATGATTTCTGATGCCGAGCCCCTGGCAGAAGGTTTTGAAGAGGTTGGAATCGAACTGAGTCCCGTTATCCGAGATCAAAGTCTGTGGAATTGCGAACCTTGTGACGATGTTTCTCCAGACGAAATTCTTTGAATCGTGCTCGGTGATGGAGGAGAGTGCTTCTACTTCTATCGACTTGGTGAAATAATCAATGGCTACTATCAGCCACCTCTTATTTCCTGGAGCTCAGTGGAGAGGTCCTACGATGTCCAGTCCCCATTGGGCGAAAGGCCATGGGCTGGATAGTGGACTCAGATACTGGGCCGGCTGGTGGAGGGAGTGTGAAAACTTCTAGCACTTTTCGCACTTATGGGCATATTTCTGCGCATCTGTCTGCATGTATGGCCACCAGTAACCCTGGCTGATAGCCCGGTATGCCAGCGATCGTCCACCGATATAGCTTCCGCAGATTCCTTCGTGCATCTCGTAGAGGAAATCATTGACATTGTCAGGGTGGACACACTGAAGGTAGGGGCCGGTGAAGGACTTCCTGTAGAGCTTGCCTTGTGGGCTCAACCAAAACCGAGTTACTTTGAGCCTGATTCTACTAGCTTCGTTCTTGTCTTCGGGGAGCTGGTCTTTTTTAAGGAATGCGATGATTTCGTCCATCCAGCTCGGGCCAAGATTGACGCATAGAATCTGCCGAGGTGGAGGGGGCTCCGTGCTTGGCCTCTCTAGCGATCCTACCTCGACAATTCTTTTCCTCCCTGCCTCAATCGCTGAAGCTAGGCTACGAGGGCGTCGGCATGAGAGTTGGAGTCTCTGCCAATACGTTTGACTTCGGCCTTTTGGAACTGTGAGAGGAGCTTTCTTGCGTGCGCTAAATATGCGGCCATTCTGTCGTCGCGAGCATGGTAGTCTCCAGTCAGCTGGCTTGTTACCAACTGTGAATCACTGAAAACCACCAGCTGTTGAGCTCTTAGGATTTTAGCGCTATTCAGCCCGGCTATTAAGGCCTCGTACTCTGCCTCGTTATTGGATGCTTTGAAGTCAAGGGTGAGGGCTTGCTCTATAACCAATCCTTCTGGAGATTGAAGGACTATGCCGGCGCCAGCCCTCTTGGAGGTAGAGGATCCATCAACGAATACCTTCTAAGCGGACGCGAGGAATCGTCCCAGGCATGCTCTTCTACTGTCCCAGCAGCTTCGTCCTCATGCCTACTGTCCCCCAGTTCGACGTCAAGCGGGGTTGGTGCCGAACTTGGAGAGGTGAATTCGACGATGAAATCTGCCAGAACTCGAGCTTTGACCGCCGTTCTAGGTTGATACTTGATGTCGTATTGTCCTAGTTCGACAGCCCATTTCGAGATTCGGCCGGAGAAGTCGGCCTTTTTGAAGATCGCTCCGAGCGGATGTTCTGTCACGACCACGATGGAGAAGGCTTGGAAATAGTGGGAGAGTTTGCGAGAAGCGCTGACAAGTGCTAACGCGAGCTTCTCCATTGGGAGGTACCTGGTCTCGGTGTCAAGCATGATTTTGCTCGTGTAGTAGATCGGCATTTGCTATTTGTCGTCTTCTCTAAGGAGGACCGAACTGACCGCATGATCCGAGACTGCGAGGTAGAGGTAAAGTACTTCTCCCTGTTTCGGAGTCGAGAGCAGGGGAGGTGAGGAGAGATAGGCTTTGAGCCTTTGCAGCGCTTCGTCGCACTCCGATGTCCAATGGAATTTTAGATTTTTCTTTAGCAGTTGGAAGAATGGCCTACATTTATTTGATGATCTGCTGACGAAACGGTTGAATGTGGCAGCCATGCCGGTGAGCTTTTGGACCTGCTTCGTCGTCGTTGGACTTTGTATTCCAAGGATTGCCGTGATCTGATCCGGATTGGCTTCAATGCCTCTCCTGGTGACTAGGCTTCCAAGGAATTTTCCGGAGCCGACGCCGAATGCGCATTTGGAGGCGTTGAGCTTAAGCCTGAACCTCCTAAGTATGTCAAACACCTGCCTCAGGTCGGCCAAGTGGTCCCGGGACTGCTTAGACTTGACGACCATGTCGCCGATGTAGCCTCCACCGTCTTAACTAGCTGGGCCTGGAACATCTTTGTGACCAACCTTTGGTAGGTGGCCCCTGCATTCTTTAGTCCAAAGGGCATGACCTTGTAATAGTAAATGCCTCTGGGCGTTATGAACGCGGTCTTCTCCTCATCAGGTTCGTACATTGGTATCTGGTGGTAGCCTCGATAAGCATCAAGGAAGCTCATCCTTTCGTGGCCAGCAGTGGCGTCGATCAGCTGGTCAATTTTTGGGAGCGGGAAGCTGTCTTTGGGACAGGCCTTGTTTAGGTTGGTGAAATCGACGCAAACTCTCCACTTCCCAGTTTTCTTTTTGACGACCACTGTGTTCGCCAGCCACTTTGGATACTTGACCTCTCGGATTGCCGCCGCCTCCAGTAGCTTTCCAACCTCTTCGACTACTACCTCTGACTGCGGTGCCCCCGTCCTGCTTGACTTCTGCACCACTGGTTTGTGTTGAGGGTCCATGCTGAGCCTGTGGCACATGACTTCGGGGTCAATGCCTGGTATCTCGTAGGGGGTCCAGGCGGAGACCTCCTTGTTTTTGAATAGTAGACTGACGAGCTCGGCCTTTTCCGTCTCGGCAAGTTGACTGCCGATCAAGAAGTGGCGCTCGGGATCGGTGGGATCGAGCCTGACCTCGGTCAAGTCCTCGACACTTTTCTTCTCAGGATCGCGACCGACCTTATCAAGCTCGTCCTCCAGCTCGGCCATATTCACTTGCTGCAACTCCTTCTCTCCGGGCACTACAGCCATCAGACATTGCCTGGTTGCCTGCTGGTCGCCCCTAACAGTGATGACCTTTACTCCGCCGTTCTTGTCCTCTAGGGGGAATTTGAGTTTCTGATTGTGGGTGGAAGGTATTGCTTCCATGCTGTGCACCATGTCCTCCCCACTATAGCATTATAGGGAGACGATGCGTCTACCACAAGGAAGTCGGCAATTATGGAGGCACCTTCGACTTGGACCGTGAGGGAGATCTTACCTTTAGGATATACTGGTTTGGCGCTGAAGCCTATCAGGGGAGTCCGGGCTTCCTCCAGGTTTTCTTCTCTGAGGCCCATCCTCCTGAAGCAATCGAAGTAAAGGATCTCGGAAGAGCTTCCAGGGTCGCCGAGGATCCTTTGGACTAAGCAGTTCTTGAGTTTGAGGGTAACGATCAGCGGATCTTATAGGGGAGCTGGACTCCTTCCAAGTCTTCCTCAGAGAAATAGATCATGGGCTTCTCCTTCCGAGCTCTCTTGGATGCTGGCTCGAGCTCTGCAGTCATCACCTGTTTGCCGTGTGCGGCCCTCCTAGCCTCGACTCGGGCCTGGTTACTCCCCTTTGGGGCGGGAGCTAGGTGGATGACACTAATAAGTTTTTCCGACTCAGCGCTAGAGTGGGCTCCGTCATCCTGGCGCTGAGCTCGGCTGGTGTTTACTCCTCCTCCTTTCACATACTCTTTTAAGTGCCCTTCCTTGACGAGCTTCTCAAGGTGCGATTTGAGAGAGTAACATTCTTCGGTGTTGTGCCCATTCTACTTGTGGTAGGCATAAAACTTACTTTGGTTCCAGCTGGCGGGGTTGCTCTGCATAGGCCGTGGCCAGCTGAAGTAGGGCTGGTCTTTGATCTTGTTCAGTATTTTGTGGATAGGCTCCACGAACACTATGTGAACACTTGACCTGGACTTCTTGCCATCATCCGTGTTAGGAAACAAGGCTGCTGCTGAACTGGTGGAAGCTCGGTATCGATTCCTTTCTTCCCTCTGAAACGTCCCTTTTTCCTTTTTGGAGAAGGATTTCTTGGGGGGGGGGGGGGGTGGCCGTCATGCTGGGTGGGTTGATCTTTGGTTCCGGGCTGGCCCTTGGAAGTGGTCTTAAAGACGCCGAAGCTCTCTTTGGCCCTGGCTTCGTCCTGCTCTTGGGCAACGTATTTGTTTACCCTGGCCAATAGTGCTTCCACCGAGGTCACGGGGCTCCCAACCAGCTCTTTGCGTAGGTCATTGCCCGGCAATAGGGCTTGCTGGAAGGACATGATTGCCACTTCGTCGTTGGAGTTCTCGATCTGGCTATAGACAGTCCAGAATCTCTTAGCGAACTAGGTAATGCTCTCGTTCCATCTCATCTTGAGGGCCATGTTGTCGCCATCTGTCTTCGGGATGACTCTGTGGGCTTGGAACTTCCCCAGGAAGGAGTTCCGCAACTGATGCCAACTCGAGTTCGATCCTTCTGGGAACCAAGAATGAATTTCATAAAAGACAATGCATCATTTATTAAATATCGACATGAACGCTATAAAGCATTAGAGGAACCAAGAATGAGGAACTGACAAAATGACAACCACATAAAGCTAAATCCTCTCTCACTAAAGTGAAGAGAGCACATACCCTACAGGATCATTGACCTCAGTCACACAAGGTGAGGAGGGACAACGATAAAATGCTATAATATACATATATATATACTCTGCGGGACCACGGTAGTGAACGGGGTAAAAACTCTGCGGACTCCAGACTGCAGCTGACTAACAGGAGGGAAAGGATCTCCAAGTCGGTGGATCAAACCGACAAGGTTGTCCAAGCTTAGTGGTGCCGACTCATAGGTCAAATACGAGAAATCAATTCAAATGCATAGTAAAGGAGCGGGGTGCCCATAGGCACACATACACATTCATATTGGGTCGAACATATACAGGTTAGCAAAAGCTAAACACATTACTTCCAATACTCTCGGGGCAGTCTAATCATATGACGTGGATTTAAAATCCAAAATAAGAGTTTGGTTGAAAATCGAATGAGAGCGGTTTCTCATATATTCTCGGGCTAGACATTGAGGTTCCCAGAATTGAGTCAATGTGAATAGGGTCTCGTATGTCGATCATAATATAAATTGGTACTCTTAAAGAGTTAGGGACATTCCGGGTCCTTATACACATTGGCCAATCTAGAAAACCTCACTGAATCTCTATGATGAGGTTTCTCCTTTCTTTGGGCTTCATACGGCGCCCTACAGTCCCTACATAGCATTGGGGCTCCAAACAATACCTCCCCAAGCCTAAAACAATGTTTCAAGTCTTTAAGTATTAACCCAGGCATGACAGGCAGTTCGCTCGAGCGGACTGGGAAGTTCGCTCGGGCAAACTGCTCTCTGTTTGGGGTTCACTCGAGCGGACTAAGGTTCGCTCGAGTGGACCTGCCCGGATCAGGTTGGCTCGAGCGATCAGAAGGTTGGCTCGAGCCAATGAGGTTCTGTGACGGGTTCGCTCGAGCGATGTGTCATGGTCGCTCGAGTGAACTGTCCAGAAACCTGTTTTCTGTGTACAGTTCGACTCTTCTTCTTTCCTTCCTTTCATCCTCTTTTGAGCACCCATTAATCATACATTTGAGGGTCTCTAAAACCTCATTTAAACCCCATCCAATTCACCATTCAATCCTCTGACAACCACTCCAACAAAACATTAACTTCTCCATCACTTCCACATCATTCAATGCAAGGCAAACTCCATTAATGGAAATCCATAAATGATCATAAATGATCTATAAACAAGAAAATGACGCACATGTTTTCAAGAAGATGTTTAATAGAGAGTAGCCTATCATTATGCATATTTCCAAAACCATGAAAACTCATAAAGATAAATTAGGTGAAAGCAATGAATAAGAGTTCAAATCTCCATAAGCAAGAAATCATGAAATCAATCCATTCATCCACTTGCCTTAGGTCCAATGCTAAGAAAAGCAAGCTACTTACACCTCTCCAAGCCAAGACACCAAATCTACACAAAATCCCCAAATACAAACCCTAAAACCATCAAAACCAAACAATAGAAAGAGAAAGCTTGCAATAAACAAGATTAAGCCTCTCTAGGACTAGGAAAACACGAATCTAGAAGTTTGGAAGGATCACTTACTTAAAAGTGCTTCAAATAGCCAAAACTATCTCAAAGGCTGCTCTAGAGTGGGTAGATTTCCTTACGAATTGCATCAATGGTGAGCCTTCAAGATGAGGAAGAATATTGTGGCCTCCATTTTTTCATTAACAATAGCTTGGTGGTGGATTGAAGATGAAGAAGCAAGAAGCAAACAAGAGAAGAGAAAACCCTAGGGCTGGAACAAGGGTCTCTCTCACAAGAAAGGTAGCAAGGAAAGGAAGAATGGGAAGAGGGCTCTCCTTATATAGCAAGTGGGGATGGGGCCCACAACTTAAAAGACTTGTCGGGCTAAAAATATGGCTTTCGGGGCTTCAAACGAATTCGACGAATAAGGCAAAGTTGCTCGACGAAATTTCTAGTTTCCAAAAAGTATATATTTTGCAAGCTTTGGTGACATCGAAAATGGTGTCCAGATTTTTGGATAAAAAGACCATTTTACCCTCAAATTGTAAAAAGTCAGGTTTAGGGCTCTCAAATGGGCACGATGTCAACATGAAAGTTTTAGGGGATAAGTCAAAAGGGATTAAAACATAATTTTTGGAAATCACGGATAAACCTCCAATCTCACACAATTCGTAGCAAGAACCCCCAAAGGGTCCCACAAGTAAAAAGGCTCTCAAAATTCCCCAAAGCTATTATAAAAGCTATTCTAATCCCAAACTAATTCAAAAACCACTAAACACACTTAAAGCTAAAGCACAACTTAATTAACTCTAATCGAGATCTCTCGGGTCGGGGTCTTACATCCTCCACCCCTTAAGACATTTGGTCCTCCAAATGTAAATTAAAACTCACATCCGGTAGGAGATGTGGGTACTTCTTCTGAACTTGATCCCGTAATTCCCAAGTTGCTTCTTCCGGTCCATGATTCTCCCAAAGTACTTTGACCCACTGGATAGTCTTAGTTCTCAACTCTTGTTCCTTAGTGTCAATAATCTGCTTAGGCTTCTCAATATAAGTCGCATCTTCCCGGATTTCCAACGGCGCATAACAGAGTATTTGTAGTCTGTCGGGGATGTACTTCTTCAACATAGACACATGAAAAACATTGTGTACGCCAGGGAGTTCGGGTGGTAAGGCTAATCTGTAAGCCACATCACCAATCTTACTCACAATGTCATAAGGTCCAATGTATCTCCGAGATAATTTACCCTTCTGTCCAAACCTCAAAGTTCCACGAGTAGGTGACACTTTCAAGAAAACCTTACCTCCCTCTTTGAACTGTAAATTCCTTCTGTGAGAATCTGCATAGCTCTTCTGCCTACTCTGAGCCACTTTCAGACGTTCTTGGATCAACTTGACCTTGTCACTTATCTCACTAACAATAGTCGGACCATGGTAATTGCGAGTGCCAACTTCTTCCCAACAAACAGGTGTCCTACCCCTTCTGCCATACAAAGCCTCAAAAGGCGCCATTCCGATACTCGAGTGGAAACTATTGTTGTAAGGGAACTCACACAACGTTAAGGCTTCATCCCACCGAGTCTTGAAATCTAACACACAAGCTCGGAGCATATCCTCAAGCGTCTGAATTGTCCTCTCTGACCGACCATCGGTCTGTGGGTGATAGGCTGTGTTGAACTGTAATTTCGTACCCATAGACTCATGCAATGTCTTCCAAAATCTCGAAACAAATCTGCTGTCTCTATCGGACGTGATGGAAACTGGTTGTCCATGTCGACTGACAATCTCTGTGACAAACAATTGTGCTAGAGGGAACATATGCATTTTCTTCCCAGTCTTCATTGGTAGGAAATGAGCTGACTTGGTGAGACGGTCCACTATGACCTAAATAGCATCATTGCCCTTACTAGTCCTCGGTAATTCCGAGATGAAATCCATGGTAATGTGCTCCCATTTCCATTCCGGAATCTCTAATGGCCATAGCAATCCTGGAGGCTTCTGATGTTCTGCCATGATCAACCGACATGTCATATATCGAGAGACGAAAGCTGTTATCTCTCTCTTCATGTTATTCCACCAAAATCTGCCCTTCAAATTCTGGTACATCTTCGTACTGCCCGGATGTATGGAATACTTGGTATTGTGAGCTTCTGTGTAGACTACGGTGGTCGGAGTGAACCTCAAACTTCTCTCCATGTAGATAGTGTCTCCACATCTTCAACGCTAAAACAACTGCTGCCACTTCGAGATCATGTGTTGCATAGTTCTTCTCATGATCTTTCAACTGCCGGAATCCATATGCAACTACCTTCTCATCTTGCATTAGAACACATCCGAGTCCAACATTGGAAGCATTGGTAAAAATGGTGAAACCGCCGCTCCCTGATGGCAAAGTAAGGACTGGAGCTGTAGTCAATCTCTTCTTCAGCTCTTGGGAACTAGCTTCACACTTGTCTGTCTATACATATGGTGTATTTTTCCTAGTCAACTTCGTCAAAGGTGACGCAATCGACGAAAATCCTTGTACAAACCTCCAATAATACCCTGCTAATCCAAGAAAACTCCTGATCTCTGATGCATTCTTCGGTCTGTCCCAATTCATAAATGCCTCAGTCTTAGACGGGTCCACTGATAATCCTTCCTTGGAGATGATATGACCCAAAATTGTGACTTGGTCCAACCAAAATCCACACTTACTGAGTTTTGCAAACAACTGATTCTCTCTCAGAAGTTGAAGTGCTATCCTCAAATGTTCTTCGTGCTCTTCTTTAGTCTTGGAATGCACCAAAATATCATCAATAAACACCACTGTAAACTTATCCAAATACTCTGCAAATATCTTGTTCATCAATGCCATGAAAAACTGCCGGTGCATTAGTCAAACCGAATGGCATCACTAGAAACTAATAGTGTCCATATCTTGTCCGAAAGCTGTTTTTGGTACATCTGAATTTCTGACTCTCAGCTGATGATAACCGGACCTCAAATCAATTTTTGAAAAGTAAGCAGCTCCTTGCAATTGATCTAACAATTCATCTATCCTTGGCAATGGATACTTATTCTTGATGGTCACTTGGTTCAATCTCCTATAGTCAATGCACATTCTCATAGAATCATCTTTCTTCTTTACAAAAAAAACTGGTCCTCCCTACGATGACACACTAGGCGTCACAAAACCTTTGTCCAAAAGTTCTTGCAATTGTGTCTTCAACTCTCCCAATTCTGCCGGAGCCATTCTGTAAGGTGCAAAAGATATCGGAGCGGTCCCCGGTAACAACTCAATAGTGAAGTCTATCTCTCTAATGGGTGGCAATCCTGGTATCTCCTTCGGAAAAACATCCGGAAATTCACAAGTAATTGGGATCTTCTCCACCCCTTGGGACCGTTTATCCTCCATGATACACGCTAAATAAGCCTCACAACCACTTCTTTGAAGTCTATCAGCCTTCAACGCTGAATTAAACCCTGCACTAGGACTACTCCTCTCTCCCTGAAACAACACCCCTGCTTGGGTCTCCTCTAACTTAAAAGTTAGGGTCTTATGGAAACAATCCATAGCAGCATGGTATCCTGCTAACTAATCCATCCCTAGGATGACATCAAAATCCTGCATCTCCAATAAAATAAGATCTGCCGGTAATACTACTTCTCCTATCATGACTGAACAACTAGGGTAAAAAGTTCTACAAACAACTTCCTTACCTAAAGGGGTAGCCGCAGTCAAAATGAAAATCAACTCTCTAGCATGTATATCAATCAACTTAGCAAATTTTAGAGATAGGAATGAGTGAGTGCTTTGGTGCCAGCTCTTTACTCCTACCTGTGTACCGAACTGCAGGCTGCTGCTTTTTTGGTTCGGCTTGGGCTCCCTATGAATAGGGTATTTTCAGCCCACATCTTTTATTCGTGGTACGTGTACCACTGTCCTGGCTTCCACCAGCTGGGTGCCGCACAGGATGATGATCCTCTGATGATTCGGCTGGCTAAGGGCAAAGCCGTGTCCGAATCACTTTTGTTTGCCCGAATGAGGATCCGACGGTTCAGGGACGTCGAGATGGGGCAGTCTTTAGTGAAGCTTTCTCCGGAGTTGCGGAAGAAGGCTTTTGATTTTGGTGCCTCCCGAGACTCTACCAGGGCGGGGTTGGGAAGGCATTACTCCTTGACAAATGCAAAGAAGGAGTGGTTTTTCAGCATACGTGTCGGCACGATGGTGTACCGCAGACATCTTTTTCTCGACATCCAGCCGTATGTACCCTCTCATTTTGCTTTGCAGTAGGGTTTTTCTCAAGGCGTTGTTGGAGCGCCTTCAAGCATGGTGAAGCGCTTTGGAGGTTTACAGGATGGGAGAAATGCATGGGCTTTCTATGGTGCTGAAGACACTACAGCGATGATCTCTTATCCTGTGCTATTGACTTCTCGGACTGCCGGCTTTGCGAAGTGGTTCGCGGAGAGCTTTTCTGCATATCGGGGGCTTTCCAAGAAGGAGCTTGATGTGAAGCTGGCATCTAGAAAGGGCCTTGGAAAGTCGGATGGCGTCCGGCGAGAGGAAGTTTGGGTCTTCCTTTCTGGAGAGAAGCACAAGATAGGCTTTCTCGGTGACCAGGGCGTCATTGGTTCTGAAGCTGTTCGAGAAATACCTGATGAGGCTTTAGAGCAGCTAGAACAGGAGGAAGCCGAACTTGATGCTTGTATGCAAGCGGCGCAATGGCAAGCTTCCGTGGAGTCTACTGGCAAGAGTAGACCATCCAGTGAGGAGTCAAGTGGGAAACCTGACTCTAACAGCGGGGCAGGTTCCTTTAAGAAGCGAGCCCGCAGGAGTAAGAGCAGGAGGAGTCATCATCGCAGCAAGGGGCAGCATGAGGACTCTCCTAATTTGGAAGTACCTCTTACTATCAATGAGGAGGCGTCGGAGGATGCTGACGAGCCTCTAGAGAAGAGAAGCCGAGAAGAATAGACCGTTGGTGAAGGTATGATTCTTCCTTTTTCTCTTTCCATTTCTTTTCATGGGATTTTTCCATGTCTTGATTTGTTTTCTCTCCCTACTGCTCCTCTTTTTTTTAGCAGAGGAAGATTTGGCGATGCTTGAGGTTCCAACTGATGAAGTGGTGACAGACCCTGTTGGGGCACCTGAAGAAGAACCGAGGGACTCTGGAGTGAATCTAGAATCTCCAATTGGTATGTCTTTTTTTTTTTGCTTTCTTTTTTTTGTCTGTGACTTGGTTTGCTAACATTTTTCTTGTCAGCTGACTTGCCACAGGATTCCGATGACTTTGAACCATCGATGGACGCAAATGTTGATGATGCTTCCGATGAGTTCATGGAGGAAGAGAGTGTTCCGCCAGTCGTCGAAGAAGGTATTTTGTAGTAATAACCCGGATAATGATTTTCAAACAGGATCATATTCATACCTTTTTTTGTTTCTTTGGCAGGTTTTGAGGTGACAGCGGAGAGTCCGTTGCTTCCTTCAGAACCAGAGCAAGAGATGCCAGAGGTCGATCCAGAGGTAGAGACTCCTGGGACCAGTTCTGACACTGTTGAGGAGATACCTCGTGCTGAGATTCCTTCCCGGGCAGCTCCAACTGGAAAGAGTTCTTTTGTTACTCTTCCAACGGGTGATGACATGAGCAGCCGACCAACGGAGTTGGGCGAATCTTCAGCTGGGCAATCTCTTCTTTTTGCGAAGAAGGTGCTGGTGCGGGTTCTGAGCTCTTGGATTGAGACTCTCCTTTCTGGGCACTGGACGCTGGATTTGGAATGATCCAGCATGTGCGTGAGATTCTCGGTGATGCCGAAGAGGCTGGTCTGGATGTCACAGGTGCCAGGGCGATCGTTGATAAGATCATTGAGCTGGGTGACAAATGGTTTGAGGCCATGGGTTTGACTGATGACCAGTTCTTCAAAGAGATGTTCCTGGACCCTGCTGATAAGGCTAAGTCTGACCTAAATGAGGCTACAAAAAGCAGGAAGCAGATAGTCCGAGAGAAGAACTTAGAAGTCGATGAGGTCGATGAGGCCATGAAACGTCTTGAGCATCTGTAGGCAAAAGTCACTGCCAAGTGGGTTACAATAACAGAGGCTCGCGACAGGGAGAGTGCTCTGATTCGCCGGGTTGCAGATGCCGATCGAGTTCTTGAAAGGAAATCTCAAGAGAGCAAACAATGGCAAACTGCTCGGGATAAACTTCTCGGTGTAAAAGAAGGGTTACAGCCCACCCCAGCATCTCATGGCAAGTTCCTGAAGAAGCGTGCCCTGGAATCCCTGACGGTTGACGCCAAAAGCTTGCTTGAGGAGCTGAACTCTTGGCTAGAGACCATTTTTGGTTGAGCTCCTGTTTTTTTTTTTCCGTAATAGAAACTATCCTTCTCTTTTTTTTTGTACCACTTGTATTTTTTTGGTACTCTTTTTTTGTAGTGCTTGTGAACACTTTCTTTTTTTTTTGGTACCACATGTATTTTTTTGGTACTTTTTTTTCCCTACGCTCACTTAAATCTTTTTGTGATGAAAGTAATTGCTAAATAGGATTTGATCAAAAGCTTGTTATTTTGTGAAAATCTTTTGTCAAATGAGTGTTTTGGCATGGGAGCCAGATTTTGTTTGTGGCATGGAAGCCAATTTTGGCATTGATAGCCGGTTTTGGTGGCATCTATAGCCGGGTTTTTTGAAAGCCAATTTTTTTTGTTTTGTGGCATTGATAGCCGGTTTTATTTTGTGGCATTGATAGCCGGTTTGTTTTGGTGGCATCTATAGCCGGTTTGTTTTGGTGGCATTTATAGCCATTTTTTGGCATTTATAGCCGGTTTGGTTTTCAAAAATACAAGTATTGACTAAAAGTCGCCTCCCTGCTGAATGTTTGTGCAAGTATCGCTGGAATGTCGCATCCTTGCTATTCGGTTGCGAGTATCGATGGAATGTCGCATCCTCACGGATTTGGGTGCCAGTATCGATGGAATGTGACATCCTTACTTTTCAAAAATTTTGGTTTTGCGGGTACTGACTTGATGTCGTTTCCCCATGATTTTTGAAATTTGTGGTTTTCTCGAACCTTTGGGTTATGGATATCAACTGAAATGTTGCGTCTCCATGGTTTTTTAGGTTTTTTCGAACCTTTGAAATTTGGATTGTGGATATCAACAGAAATGTTGCATCTCCCCGATTTTGGATTTTGCAAGTATCGATGAAATGTCGCTTCCCTGCGATTTTGGAAGTGTCGAACGTGGTTCATATGCTTCCGATTTGTGCGAGTATCGACTAAGCGTCGCTTCCCCGCGGCTTTTTGAAAAACCTTTTTTTTGTTTAAAGACACGAGGGTCATAAGTTTTGACCTAAACCATTTAGGCGGTAAAAGGTAGGGTGGACTAGGGTGGAAATCCCTGAATCCGGATTTTGTTTCAAACCATGAATTTTGAGTTCAAGGGTTGAAAATTTTGGTCAAGTTAGGGAAAGGTTCCTAAACTTGGATTTTTGAACAATGAAACGATGAAAGTAAGCATTGTTTGAATTTCTAGAAATTTCAACATTTGACATGAAAATTCTAAAAAAGGTGGGTTTAGCGAGCGTGTACCTGGAAATCGGTTTTGGCCGTACAAGCATTGTTCTTTACCCAGTTGGGTAAGTCTTCAAGGGTAGTACCGCTTTAAGAACTTGTCGTTGATGGGCATCATACATCTGTCACCTTTCATGTTTAGGAGTGCGTATGCGCCGTTAGAGAAAACCTTGTCGATGACGTAGGGTCCCTCCCATTTTGGCTCAAATTTGCCTTTGGACTTGTGAGCGAAGACCATTGGTCTTTTTACTGTAAGAACCAAGTCACCCTTTTTGTAGGCGCGTTGCCTGACCTTTTTGTCGAAAGATCCTGCCATGCGTGCTTGGTAAAGTTCAATGCTTTGTTGAGCTTCGAGCCGTCTCTCATCGAGATTGTCCAGCTCATGGAGTCGCAATTTGACATTGCTTTCTTGAGTCATGTCATTTTGCAAGGATACCCTCAAGGAAGGAATTTGTACTTCCAAGGGCACGACAGCTACGCATCCATAGACTAAGGAGAATGGTGTGCTATGGGTTGGTCCTCGAACGGTGGTTCGATAGGCCCACAAAGCTTCAGACATTTTGTCGCTCCAGTCTCTTTTGTGACTAGAGATCATTTTTTTTGAGGATTTTGCAGAGTGTCTTGTTGAAAGCTTCTGCTAATCCGTTTGCTGCCGGATTATATGGAGTCGAAGGACAGCTTTGGATTTTGTATTTGTCGCAGAATCTGTAGAATCGATGATCCCATAATTGTGGTCCGTTATCATGGACGAATCTTTTGGGTATGCTGAAACGACAAATGATGTTGGTGTGCAGGAACTGAAGGACTGATAAGGTCTTCATTTCGTTGAACGCAAATGCTTCTTACCACTTGGAGAAATAATCATTAGCGGCGAAGATGAAGCGATGACCTTTGCTCGAAGGGGGTTATACCAAATTACTGGCATAAGATGATTCTCAGGAACCCATTTTTCATTGGAGAGATATTCTCCTGTTTCAAGGGACTCCTCCCACTCGTCTGTGTAGTTGGATTCGAATCCATCATCGGTGTCAGTGGACACGTATCCATCAATGGAGAATCCAACTACCAAATTGCAAGAGTATGATGCCTCCTGCGTGGCTTCTTTGAATTGAGGTGGCATGAAATCACTAAGAGTGAATTTTCTTACCCCCTTTGAAGTCTCTGGAAGGGATGTTTTTGTTGCCTCCAGTGAAGCGGTAGAGGAAGCCGCTGCCTTTCCTTTGACTTCTTGTTTTGGCTGGGTCTTCTCTTGCCGTTTGAGCTTGAGGAGATCTTTCCTAGCCTGCCTTCGCTGTTGAGCTGTAGGCTTTGTTTTCATGACCTCCCAATTTTCATCTTCTAGGAGATCGGGATGTACCCATATGGGTTGTCCGTCTGGTGTCGGATAAGGAACTAGTTCCTCGGACGCTTGGTTGAGTTTATCACCTTGAAGGAAGTAGTGATCTTCTTCTTCGGTGATTTTGATGTTTGTCCACATGTCACCATGTTGACGGAGGCAGACCCATAGTTTATGTCAAAGGTGATGACTCCGTTTTTCCACATCTCATTTATTTTCTCCCTCACAACGAAGCATTGATTGAGAGGATGCGAGATCATCTGGTGGTATGGACAGTACCGAGGATCGTTGGTTTTACCAACATCACCCGGTCTTTTTGGTTTAGGCAAGCTGAGCTTGCCGTTTGCCACAAGTGCCCCGAAGATTTCATCAACATCTTCATCAAACGGGTATTTCTTCTCTACTCATTCTTTAAAGGCATCTGAGAGTTCAGGTCTCTTACCAGCAGCTTTGTCTTCAACTTTCTTTGGTGGCTGAGGAGCTGACTTGGTTTGCACATTGAGGACCTCTTTCTTCTTTGGTTTAGAGGTTGCAATGGCGGTTGGCTCTTTTCTTGATGATTTCTGACTATTGAGGTCTTTAATCACCATTTCAGCTTCCATGGAAGCTTCTAGGAGTTCTCCCAGGTTTTTTGATTTGTTGCCGATGATCATGGAGCGGATTCTAGCTCTCATGTTGTTTCGGCAGATGTCGACTAGCGACGCTTGTGGCAATACATCAGAGCATTTGTATGCCATTGCTTTCCACTTGTGAACGAAGTCATATGTTGACTCATTCTCCCCTGTTTTAGGCTGCACAGCTGAGCCATAGTAGCGGGATGATCCTCACCTTTGAAGTGAGTTAGGAAGCGTGTCTCTAGCATGGCCCAATTTTGGATGGTGTCCTCCGGCAGAGTGGAGTACCAATCGAAGGTTGTACCTTTTAGGGTACTTGCAAAGAGGCGGATCTTGAGTGCATCTTGATCTGCAATAGCTCCCGTCAGGATCTTGACGTGGATGACGTGCTGTCTGGCTGATCCTTTCCCCGTATATGTTTGGAGAGTAGGATGTTTGAATTTCGTGGGGAACGGGACCGAGTCCATTCATAAGGGATATGGTGGCTTGATCCCATGCTCCTTGAGTATATCCTCTTCTTTTCCTTTGGCGAGGATACTGTCTACGTCCTTTTTGGTAAGGGCGCGTGACTCATTTTCTTCTCCATTTACCTCATCGTCTTGATGATTCGGAGGAGGTTCATTGTTCGCCAGATTTCGGAAGGCGAGGAGAAGGTTTTCCATCAGAGTTTCAATCCTCTGCTGGCCTTGTTCCAACTGCTGGATACGGGTGATGGCATCAACTACTAGTACCATTAGACACAAATGTTTGGAGACCGCATCCATGAGATGAGATTCCCTGTTTTGAAAGGTCAAGATTGGATTCATCAAAGAGAGCAGATGGTATTCCGATCCAAATACGATCTCAGCGATTTCCGTGAGCACCAGTATTCAGAAGGAAATGAATCATAATTTCTCAGATCTGAATCCAAAAATGACGAGTTTTTTTTTTTAAAGGCCAATATCGTGTTCATCAAAAAGAGCAAAAGGTACTCCAATCTGAACACGGGCTCAGCGATTTCCGCGAGCGCCAGTGCTCAGAAAGGAGAAAGCCAAGATTTCTCCAATCTAAACCCAAAATGACGGAAGTTTTTTTTTGAAGATTTTTTTTTTAGATTTTTTTAAAAATCTTTTTATTTATTTATTTTTTAATTTTTTTAGAAGATTTTTTTATTTTTTTTATTTTTTATTTTAAAATTTTATTTTGAAAAAATTTTATTTAAAAGATGAGAGAGTACACATTGGCCTCCTAACCCGGTCTTATGAAATCTCGATTGATAGAATTGCCCCCAGATAAGGGTAGGATTACTTAATGAACCCGTTTGGAGGACCCTTGCCTAAAACAGTCAAGCTGTCTCCACACTCTGGACAAGGCTTTTCTTGAATCAACCATGATCAAAGAACGCAGTTGGTTTAACCTTAGTGGTCTATGTCTTTTTTATTTTTTTTGTTTTTTTTTTATATTATTTTTTTTAAGATTTTTATTGAACTCATCGAAGAGAAACGACGGCCCAAAACCTTAGTCGAACAGGCTCAATATTTCTGCAAGCACGATGAACGATAGAAAAGGATCAAGGTTTCTCAATTTTGAATCCAAAATGAAAAATATGATTTTTTGTTTTTTTTAGATCTTTAAAGAACTCATCGAAGAGAAACGACGGCCCAAAACCTTAGTCGAACAGGCTTAACATTTCTGCAAGCACAATGACCGATAGGAAAGGATCAAGGTTTCTCAATTTTGAATTCAAACTGAGAAATCTAATTTTTTTTTAATGAACTCATTGAAGAGAAACGATGGCCCAAAACCTTAATCGAACAGGCTCAACATTTCTGCAAGCACGATGGACGATAGGAAAGGATCAAGGTTTCTCAATTTTGAATCCAAAATCCGATTTTTTTTTTGAAAAGAGAAAGAGTGGAAATAAATTCAAAGAATTAGAAATTCCCAAAAAATCTCATCTCATTTTTTTTAGATGCGGAATCCAACATAGGCCACCAATTAGAAAGTAGCCAAGGAATCAAGAAAAGAAGTATAAGCATAGAGCAATAGATATGATATGCAAATATTTCATTTCTAGCATCGTGTTCTCAAATGAACAGGTCCCACCGGGTGTGCTAGCTTGATGGACCATCGCATTCTGCCCGGTTCTACCGAGGTCGGCGGACGTGGGAGTCCGTTTGGGTCCGACCCTTTCGTAACCAGGGGGCAGAGGCGTCCATCAACATTTCTTTTGTGTGGGTGTGCCAGATTTTCTATTTTACTTGGAATTGCAAGTGGTGATCCGGAGATCAACCTTCGCAAGTAAAAAGGAAATCAACTTCTTTCAAGTTTTCCATTGCACATATATTTAAGAAAAGAGACATTTTCTTGATTTGCCGTGAAAGGTGATTTTTTGGCATTTATAGCCGATTTTGGCGTTTATAGCCGATTTTTGGCGTTTATAGCCGATTTTGGCTTTTCTAGCCGATTTACAATCCTTATAAATAATGAAAGATAAGAGTTGTGATTTTTGTCCCTTTTGAAAAAATACAAACTACAATGAAAAGCAAGAAAATGAGGATATAACTTCTCAGGAGATTGTGGGGGACCCGTTCAGATTGACGGTCGCAAGCCATATGTGGACTGTGCCATCATCCATGCAGATGAGAACAGAGGATGCTATTGATTCGCTTGGCTTGGCTATAACCTCAGGTTTTTAGAGGACAAAGACCAAAAGGAGGTCCTATGTCCAATAAAAAACCAAGCAGATGGGCTGAAAAGCCACGTCTAAGCCATTGGAGGTAGAAGGAGAAGGCAAGGACCATGGGGGGGGGGGGGGGGGGGGCGTACCCCCCAAGGGACTTTTGTCACCTTGTAGCGGTGGTCGGTGTAGAACTTCCGCAGAGTTTTCTCTCTTTCTTTTTCTGGATTTTTGTGCTTTTTTCTGATCTGGGTTCTGTCTTGTTTTTCCGATGATCTCTGTGATTTTTCCGATCTAGAATTCTTTGGAATGCTCTCCTATTTATAGGCTTTTAGGTAGCCATTTAGGAGGATTTATGAGCCTTAATTGTCATAAAGCCACATAAAGGGAGGAGTTACAAGATTGATTTCTTTATTTTGTAACTCCTTTTTCTTGGCTTCTGATTGGCCGAAGGAGATTGAGGGCTTTTAATCGCCATGATGGGAGATGTCATGAATATCTTGACTTGTAACTCCCGGATGCTTGCTTCTGATTGGGCCGTCCAAAGAAATGGATTAATGACTGCAATAAAACTAGTCAATTAATCCCATTAAGTGGTCGCCGAGCAGTTGAAGAGTCGCGGGCCGTGCCGCGTCTTTTGGGATTCTTCTGGTGAAGATCAATGATGGATCTTTATGTAGATCGGCATCAGATGACCATGTAACTTCAGGTATTGGTTGCCAATAGCGGGTCGGTGCCATCTGTTGGAATTTGAGATGCCTTGAGAAGTTTAATGAAGAATTGAAGAAATTAGTATCTCAAGTATCATCTTGTGTTGGAATTATTGTCAACACAATGTCACAAGTGTGGTGTTGATAGAGCTTCAAAGAGAAAACAGAGCTGAAACAGAACAGTATAGGAAATCAGAATTTCATCTGTCAACCGGTATTTCTACCGGTAGAACAGGGGTAGAATAGGGGTAGAAAAGGGGTAGAAAAGGCTGACCCTAAGATTTCCATCTGTCAACCGCAAGTACTACCAGTAGAAGTGGCTGTCCTGAAAGTTCTACCGCAAGTACTACCGGTAGAAGTGGCTTAAATTCTAGCAGAAGCTTGGACATGAGAATTTCATCTGTTCTAACCGCAAGTACTACCGGTAGAACACACGGGAAACCTGATTTGCGCAGAAATAGAAGTTTTGCACGAAAATTCAGGAAACTTAAGTATTTCGTTTGGGACTCTTTCTAAACGAATTCTAGCCTAATTTAAACACTCTTTAGGGTTATCATAACCTATATAAAGGCATGTTTGGCTCGTTTTAAGTAGACACCCAGAGACAGAAGAGAAGAGAAGAAGAAGAGAAGAGAGAAGAAAAAAAGAGGGTTTTGGAGAGAAGAAGGTGCTGTTGCTGTGTGCAGTTGTGTTTGCACGTTTCTACAGCAAGTGTGGACGAGGATGTGCTCTTGAAGATGGTGTTTCGTCCATAAGATAAGTGTCTCTCTGTTTATGCTTTAAATTTCAATTTGTAAGGGATTGAGAGAGAGAGATTGTAGAGGGGAAGGGCTGTAGAAAAAGGTTTCTACTCTTATTCTGTAGAACATTAAGTTGGTGCTTGGTGTCTGGGGTTTGGTGATCCTATCTGTTGGTGCAGATAAATTGTAAAGGGAGTCGGTGCTTCCTAGATAGTTGGTGCTATCTGAAACTCAAGGGAGTAGGTGCTTCCTAGATAGTTGGTGCTATCTGAAACTCAAGGGAGTAGGTGCTTCCTAGATAGTTGGTGCTATCTTAAACTAAGGGTTGGTGCTCTTTGTCGTTGGTGCGACTAAATAGATTCAGATCTGTTCCGGATTGGTGTTCGGACAGTCTTTGAACCGTGGACGTAGCCTTTCGGTGAACCACGTTAAATCTGGTGTCCTTGTGTGATTTGATTTGCTTTTGTTGTTAAATTGGACCTGTTTTTAAAGAATCACTGATTCACCCCCCCCCCTCTCAGTGATCGCGATATCTAACAATTGGTATCAGAGCATAAGGTTCCCTTGAAAAGCTTAACACGCTAAGGGTGATCTCTTGTCAAATCACATGGCAACCAATACAGGGAATAAGAAAGCACCTTTGTTTGATGGTTCTAATTACTCCTTCTGGAAGATCAGAATGCAGGCTTTCATTAAGTCACTTGGCTATGATGTCTGGGAGACTGTCAGAGTCGGTTACAATATTGCCATTGTACCCAATGATGCTTGCAACGAAGAAGTTAGCAGACAACGACTCTAAGGAGCAGAATGCACTCTTTAGTGGCCTTGTGGACAGCGAGCTAGTCAAAGTAATTGCATGCAAAACAGCCAAGGAAATATGGGACAAGTTGAAAAGCATTCATGAAGGAGATGAGAAGATCAAAGAAGCAAAATTGCAAACCCATCGCTCTCAATTTGAATCTATTCGCATGGAGGAAAGCGAGAATGTTGACTCATATTTGCAACGAGTAAACGAAGTCACGAATGACATTCGTGGACTAGGGGAGGAGATTAAAGAACCAGTCATCGTCAAAAAGGTTCTAAGATCTCTTCTTCCCCGGTTTGATTCAAAAGTCTCAGCCATAGAAGAAGCTAAGGATCTGAATGAATTTTCCATGGATGAGTTGCATGGTTCACTCACTGCCTATGAGATGCGCATAGGTAAGACGTCTTCATCTGATAGAGAAGCGGCCTTCAAAGTTCAGAAAAAGGGAAAAGAGACTGCTGGTCATGATTCTGATACTGATGATGATGAGCTTGAGGCTCAGTTTGTTAGAAAGCTGAAGAAAGGAAGCAATGGAAAGTACAAAGGGAAGCTACCCTTAAATGCTTCAATTGTGGCGGTGTTGGTCACTTTGCTGCGAAGTGTCCGCTGAAAGAAAATAATGATGATGACTCTTATGTCGATAAGAGTAAGTGGAAGAAAAATTTCAGAAGAGGGGCAAAGCAAAAAGCTTCATCAGTCAATATAATGACAGCACGTCTGAAACCTCAGACGATGATGAATCTGCCGAGGCAACTGAAGCTCTCTTCATGGTTACCGTTGAAGAAGAAGAGGAGCAAGAGCCGGAAGAGGAAGAGGAGGCCGAGGTCAATCTCGAAGAAGAACTCATTGCCGCACTTGAGGAGCTTAGCATGGAACGAAAAACAAGTAAGAAAAAATCTGAAACTTCTTCATGAATCTGAAAGTTCAATTATTGCTTTGAAAACTCAAGTTGAAGAATATAAAAGAATGGTGGAAGTCCTTCAAAATCAAATAAGTATAAAAAAGGAAGAGGCTATGAAACTTGAAACTGAAATCGCTAGAGCAAAGGCTGAAAACTTGGAAAGTAGCCGAAAACTCAAAGCACTCCAAGTGATTGAAGGGACAATGAAACTCAATGAAATTCTGAAAGTTCAAAAGCCCTTCCACAATAAATTTGGTATTGGATTTGAGACCGGAGAGACCTCTAAAGCTGCACCTTTTTTGTTTATGAAACAAAGTGCCATACCTCTCAAGGCTACAAAGCTTAAAATTCAGCCTAGTATTGAGATGGTCAATAAGAAAAGGTTTGTGGAGTTTAACCAGCCACCTAAGAAAGGAAGAATGTTCAGATTCTATGGTTATTGCTATCATTGTAATAGATATGGACATAAAAGAGCTGATTGTAGATTCTATGTTAGAAACAGTCCATTAGTGACTAGGAACCCTTTCTCAATCCTAAACGGCCACAAAATTGAGTGCCATAAGTGTTATAATTATGAACACTTGGCTAGGGATTGTAGGTTGCCTATTGCTAACCAATTTCAGGTTGAAAAGAAACCCAAGTTAGTTAAGGCATGGAGGGCAAAGAAAAGGGAAGGTAATTCCAAAGAATCTCTCATTGTGCAAACGGCATTTAATGCACAAAAGAAGACAGCACCATGGGTCCTTGATAGTGGTTGTTCAAGCCATATGACAGGTGATAAAGAAAAACTCGTCAAATTACAGCACTATGAAGGCGGTTTAGTGAAGTTTGGTAACAATGATGGTGCCAAAATCTGCGGAAAAGGTGTTGTTCAGCTAAAGGCAAACAAGATCAGATCTGACGAGGTCTTATATGTGTCTGGACTGAGACACAACTTGCTTAGTGTGAGCCAGATCTGTGACAAAGGCCACGAAGTTGTCTTCACTAAGAATGGTTTTTGCTATCAAGAAGTGTAGCAACGGCAAAACAGTGGCTACTGGATCTAGGACTGCTGGAAATCTCTATACATTGTCAGATGGAGCTGAAAAGACTTGCTTGATGAGTCGGACAGAGGAAAGTTGGTTGTGGCACAAACGCCTTAGGCATCTAAACTTTGATAACATGTCAAAGATTTGCAATTCAAAGGCTGTCAGAGGTATGTCTACAGTTGAAAAGCCTTCCAACCCCATTTGCGATTCTTGCCAAAAGGGAAAGCAAACGAGGGTAATGTTCAAGTCAAAGGAGCATCATTCAAAGAAACCTCTTGAGCTAGTGCACACTGATCTCTGTGGACCGATGCGAACTCAAAGCACCAATGGAGATAAGTATTTTATATTATGCATTGATGATTATACTCGTATGACATGGGTATTGTTTCTTAAGCATAAACATCAAGCACTTGATCGTTTTAAAGTGTTTAAAGCACAGGTTGAAAATATGCTTGGAAAACGTATCAAGATTTTAAGGTCTGATCGAGGCGGTGAATTCACATCTGAAGAGTTCACTAACTATTGTGAGCACCATGGCATTCAAAGACAGTATTCAGCCCCTAGAACTCCACAGCAAAATGGAGTTGTGGAACGGAAAAATCGCATCGTTCAACAAATGGCTCGTACAATGCTAACTGAGAGCAAGCTAGCTGACAAATACTGGAAGGAGGCAATCCATACGGCTGTATACATTCAGAATCGATGCTTGATCAGGCCACATGAAGACAAAACTCCTTATGAGCTATGGTTTGGGAGAAAAGCAACAGTCAAGCACTTCAGAGTCTTCGGCAGCAAGTGTTACATCAAGCGTCTTGAACAAAATCCGGGCAAATTTGATGAAAGAGCTGATGAAGGTATATTTCTGGGTTATTCCTCATCTAGTAAGGCTTACAGATGTCTTAACAAAAGGACCAGAAAAATAATAGAAAGTGCCGATGTTAGAATTGATGAAAACCATGAATCCAAGAATGGAACTCATTATGACAGTCCCGTTTATGAGGACTCGAGTGAGATTGATGATGAAGTAGCTAAACCTAATGATTCTGAGAAATCAAAGGATGACTCAGAGGATGCTACACCTAGAAAGAAAAGCACTTGGGTAGAGCAACACCCTAAGGATCAAATTATTGGAGATCCTGAGGTCGGTGTTAAAACAAGACAAAGTGTAGTTAGCAATTACTCACTTGTGTCCACTATTGAACCCAAGACTGTGGCTGAAGCCAGTCTCGATGAAAGTTGGTTGAAAGCTATGCATGAGGAGTTGGAGCAAATTGAGAAGAACTCCACATGGAACTAGTCTCTAGACCTACCGATAAGAATGTTATTGGTACTAAATGGGTCTTTCGGAATAAGCTGAATGAAGATGGTCAGGTCATACGAAACAAAGCAAGGTTGGTTTGTAAAGGCTATGCTCAAGTTGAAGGCATAGATTTTGAAGAGACCTTCGCACCGGTGGCTCGTCTGGAAGCCATTCGTATGTTTCTTGCATTGGCTGCATACAAAACCTTCAAGGTATTTCAGATGGATGTAAAGTCAGCATTCTTGAATGGATTACTTGAAGAAGAGGTCTACATTGAGCAACCGGTTTTTACTATTAGCAAAAATTCAGACCTAGTGTGCAAGTTGAAAAAGGCTCTTTATGGGCTGAAACAAGCGCCAAGGGCGTGGTATGCAAGGCTGGACCTATATCTCCGCAAGATCGGTTTTGGAAAAGGACTGGTTGATAGCAATCTTTATGTCAAAACAGAGTTGAGCAAACAGCTGGTTGTTATTGTTATGTCGATGACATAATCTTTGGTGGCAATGATGAAGAAATGTGCAGGAATTTCGCTGAAGAGATGAAGAAAGAATTTGAGATGTCAATGCTTGGAGAACTAAAGTTCTTCCTTGGTTTACAAGTTCAGCAGCTGAAACATGGTATCTTCATATCACAGATGAAATACATCAAGGAAATGCTGAAGCGTTTTAAACATGGAAGACAGCAAGCCAGTGAGCACACCAATGACAACGAACACAAAGCTAAGCAAAGATGATAAGGGTTCGTCCATTGATCACACCACTTATCGTTCTATGATAGGAAGCTTGCTTTATTTGACTGCTACAAGACCGGATCTTCTGCAAGCAGTATGTATGGTGGCTCGATTTCAAGCATCACCAACTGAGATGCACCTCACAGCAGTAAAAAGGATATTTCGATATCTGAAAGGTACCATGGAGCTTGGCATTTGGTATCCTAAAGGCAAATCCTTTACTCTTGTTGCATACTCTGACGCCGATTGGGCTGGATGTATAGATGATCGCAAGAGTACAAGCGGTGGTGCATTCTATCTCGGTGAAAGGTTGGTGGCATGGCATAGTAAGAAACAAGATTCAGTATCCCTTTCTACAGCGGAAGCCGAATCTATTGCAGCGGCCACTTGTTGTACACAAGTGTTATGGATGCGGCAAATGCCTCTCTGATCTAGGGAGTTTCCGACAACGAATTCCTACGCCGATCCTCTGTGACAACACAAGTGCAATTCACATCTCCAAGAATCCTGTTTCAACATTCTAGAACAACGCATGTAGCAATTCGCTATCACTTCTCAAGGGAAAAGGTGCCGATGGTGAGGTAAAGTTGGAATATGTCCCAACTACTGAGCAAGTTGCTGATATCTTCACAAAACCCTCTGCCAAAAGAAGTCTTCGAGATCTCCGAAAAAATTAGGAGTTACTCACTCTCCTAATCCTTAGGAGTTGTGCTTGAAAGGGGGAGCAATAGTATTCCTTGAATAACCTATTCGCTCCTTCGTTGGTCCCTTTGGACTTGTTGTCAAATGGGGAGAAAGACTTAAGCAAGGAGAAAATTATGCTTAGAAGAAGTTATGCTATGATAACTTTGGGGAGATTGGTATCAAGAGTGTTAGAGATCTTGATTTTTTTTTTAAAGACAGGGGGGAGACTATGGTTCTGAAGAAGCTTCATGAAGATCAACTAGTTTAATATGTTCTAAGTGTTGAAGTTCCAAAAGTGTTGCCAACAATTCCAAGGGGGAGATTGTTGGAATTTGAGATGCCTTGAGAAGTTTAATGAAGAATTGAAGAAATTAGTATCTCAAGTATCATCTTGTGTTGGAATTATTGTCAACACAATGTCACAAGTGTGGTGTTGATAGAGCTTCAAAGAAAAAACAGAGCTGAAACAGAACAGTATAGGAAATCAGAATTTCATCTGTCAACCGGTATTTCTACCGGTAGAACAGGGTAGAACAGGGGTAGAAAATGGGTAGAAAAGGCTGACCCTAAGATTTCCATCTGTCAACCGCAAGTACTACCGGTAGAAGTGGCTGTCCG